>WEDG01001967.1:0-35000 GCA_017591395.1 Schistocephalus solidus | reverse complement strand
GGAATAGGTTAGGACAGGTTGAAGCTAAATCATGGCTTTTACTTTACTCAATCACAGCAACAGGAACAACAGCAACATTAGCAGCGTCGGCAACAGCAGCAGCAGCAGCAGCGGCAGCAGCAGCGGCAGCAGCAGCAGCAGCGGCAGTGGCAGCAGCGGCAGCAGCAGCGGCATCAACAGTGGCAGCAGCAGTGGCAACAGAAGATAGGTTCAAATTTAGGGAATAGGCTAGGACAGGTTGAAGCTAAATCATGGCTTTAAATAGACTCTATCAAAGCAACAGGTACAACAGCAGCATTGGCAGCAGCGGCAATAGTAGCAGCAGCAGCAGCGGCAGCAGCAGCGGAAGCAGCAGCGGCAGCAGCAGCGGCAGCAGCAGCAGCAGCAAAAGGTAGGGGCAAATTTGGGGTACAGGGTAGGACTGGTCGAAGCTACATCGTGGCTGTTAATAGAATTAATCACAGGAACAGGAACAGCAGCAACAGTGGCCGCATCAGTGGCAACAGAAGATAGGTTCAAATTTAGGGAATAGGGTAGGACAGGTTGAAGCTAAATAATGGCTTTTGCTAGACTCAATCACAGCAACAGGAACAACAGCAGCATTGGCAGCAGCGGCAACAGCAGCAGCAACAGCAGACAACAGCAGCAACAGCAGCAGTGGCAGCAGCAGCGGCAGTAGCAGCAGCTGCAGCAGCAGCAACAGCAGCAGCAGCAGCAACAGGTAAAGGGAGCAAATTTAGGGGGTACAGGGTAGGACTGGTCGAAGCTACATCGTGGCTGTTAATGGAGCGTAATCACAGGAACAGGAACAGCAGCAACAGCGGCAGCAGCAGTGGCAACAGCAGATAGGTGCAAATTAAGGGAATAGAATTGGGACAGGTTGAAGCTAAATCATGGCTTTTACTAGACTCAATCCACAGCAACAGGAACAACAACAGCATTGGCAGAGAGCGGCAACAGCAGCAGCAACAGCAGCAGCAGCAAGCAGCAACGCAGCAACAGCCAGCGCGACAGCAAAACATGGCAGCAGAACAAATTTGGGGGTACAGGGTAGGGACTGATCGAAAGCTACATCGTGGCTGTAATAGACTCAATCACAGCAACAGGAACAGCAGCAACAGCGGCAGCAGCAGCAGTGGCAACAGCAGATAGGTGCAAATTTGAGAATAGGGTTAGGACAGGTTGAAGCTAAATCATGGCTTTTACTAGACTCAATCCACAACAACAGGAACAACAGCAGCATTAGCAGCAGCGGCAACAGCAGCAGCAACAGCAGCAGCAGCAACAACAACGGAACAACAACGGCAACATGGGGTGCTTAACGCTAACAGCAACACTTTCGTGCTGTAACAACTTAACATCAACAGCAACAGCAACAGCAGCAACTACGGCGTCGGCAACAGCAACAGCGGCAACAACAGGTAAGGAGCAAATTTGGAGATTATAGGTTAGGACAGGTGGAAGCTACATCGTGGCTGTTAATAGACTTAATCACAGGAACAGGAACAGCAGCAACAGTGGCGGCAACATTGGCAGCAGATAGGTTCAACTTTAGGGAATAGGGTTAGGACAGGCTGAAGCCAAAATCATGGCTTTTAGCTGGAGCTCAATCACACAGCAACAGAGACAACAGCAGCATTGGCAACAGCGGCAACAACAGCAGCAGCAGCAGCAACGGCAGCGAGCAGCGGCAGCGGCAGCGACAGCAGCAGCAGCAACAGCAGCAGCAACGCTAACAGGTAGAGAACAAATTGGGAATTTCAGGACTGGTCAAACTACATCGTGGCTGTTAATAGACTCAATCCACAGGAACAGGAACAGCAACAACAGTGGCAGCAGCAGTGGCAACAGCAGATAGGTTCAAATTTAGGGAAAAGGTGGGACAGGTTGAAGCTAAATCATGAAACTTTTAATAGACTCAATCAAAGCAACAGGAACAACAACAGCATTGGCAGCAGCAGCAACAGCAGCAACAGCAGCAGCAGCAGCAACAGCAACAGCAGGAAGCAGCAGCAGCAGCAGCGGCAGCAACAGCAGCAGCTGGCAGCAGCAACAGCAGCAACAGCAACGGCATCGGCAGCAGCAGCAGCGGCAGCAACAGGTAGGGGCAAATTTGGGGTACAGGGTAGGACTGGTCGAAGCTACATCGTGGCTGTTAATAGACTTAATCACAGGAACAGGAACAGCAGCAACAGTGGCAGCAGCAGTGGCAACAGCAGATAGGTTCAAATTTAGGGAATAGGGTAGGACAGGTTGAAGCTAAATCATGGCTTTTAATAGACACAATCAAAGCCAGAGGAACAACAGCAGCATTGGCAGAAGCGGCAACAGCAGCAGCAGCAGCGGCAGTAACAGGTAGGGGCAAATTTGGGGTACAGGGTAGGACTGATCGAAGCTACATCGTGGCTGTTAATAGACTCAATCACAGGAACAGCAGCAACAGCGGCAGCAGCAGTGGCAACAGCAGATAGGTGCAAATTTAGGGAATAGGGTAGGACAGGTTGAAGCTAAATCATGGCTTTTACTAGACTCAATCACAGCAACAGGAACAACAGCAGCATTGGCAGCAGCGGCAACAGCAGCAGCAGCAGCGGCGGCAGCAGCAGTGGCAGCAGCAATAGCAGCAGCAGCGGCAGCAGCAGCAGCGGCAGCAGCAGCGGCATCGGCAGCAGCAGCAGCGGCAGCAACAGGTAGGGGCAAATTTGGGGTACAGGGTAGGACTGGACGAAGCTACATCGTGGCTGTTAATAGACTTAATCACAGGAACAGGAACAGCAGCAACAGTGGCAGCAGCAGTGGCAACAGCAGATAGGTTCAAATTTAGGGAATAGGGTAGGACAGGTTGAAGCTAAATCATGGCTTTTAATAGACTCAATCAAAGCCAGAGGAACAACAGCAGCATTGGCAGCAGTGGCAACAGCAGCAGCAGCAGCAGCAGCAGCAGCGGCAGCAGCAGCGGAAGCAGCGGCGGCAGCAGCAGCGGAAGCAGCAGCGGCAGCAGCAGCGGCAGCAGCAGCGGCAGCAGCAGCGGCATCGGCAGCAGCAGTAGCGGCAGCAACTGGTAGGGGAAAATTTGGGGTACAGGGTAGGACTGGTCGAAGCTACATCGTGGCTGTTAATAGACTTAATCACAGGAACAGGAACAGCAGCAACAGTGGCAGCAGCAGTGGCAACAGAAGATAGGTTCAAATTTAGGGAATAGGGTAGGACAGGTTGAAGCTAAATCATGGCTTTTACTAGACTCAATCACAGCAACAGGAACAACAGCAGCATTGGCAGCAGCGGCAACAGCAGCAGCAGCAGCGGCGGCAGCAGCAGCGGCAGCAGCAGCGGCAGCAGCAGTGGCAGCAATAGCAGCGGCAGCAGCAGCAGCAGCGGCAGCAGCAGCAGGGGCAGCGGCAGCAGCAGTGGCAGCAACAGCGGCAGCAGCAGCGGCAGCAACAGGTTGGGGCAAATTTGGGGTACAGGGTAGGACTGATCGAAGCTACATCGTGGTTGTAATAGACTTAATCACAGGAACAGGAACAGCAGCAGCGGCAGCAGCAGCAGTGGCAACAGCAGATGGGTGCAAATTTAGGGAATAGGGTAGGACAGGTTGAAAATAAATCATGGCTTTTACTAGACTCAATCACAGCAACAGGAACAACAGCAACATTAGCAGCGTCGGCAACAGCAGCAGCAGCAGCAGCAGCAGCGGCAGCAGCAGCGACAGCGGCAGCAGCAGCGGCAGCGGCAGCGGCAGCAGCAGCAGCAGCGGCAGCAGCAGCGGCAGCAGCAGTGGCAGCAGCGGCAGCAGCGGCAGCAGCAGCGGCAGCAGCAGCGGCAGCAGCGGCAGCAGCAGCGGCAGCAGCAGCAGCAGCAGCAGCAGCGGCAGCAGCAGCGGCAGCAGCAGCGGCAGCAGCAGCGGCAGCAGCAGCGGCATCAGCAGCGGCAGCAGCAGCGGCAGCAACAGGTAGGGGCAAATTTGGGGTACAGGGTAGGACTGATCGAAGCTACATTTTGGCTGTTAATATACTCAATCACAGCAACAGGAA
Organism: Schistocephalus solidus; assembly: GCA_017591395.1. Classification (NCBI taxonomy): domain Eukaryota; kingdom Metazoa; phylum Platyhelminthes; class Cestoda; order Diphyllobothriidea; family Diphyllobothriidae; genus Schistocephalus; species Schistocephalus solidus. The sequence continues at coordinate 30,966 of WEDG01001967.1, read as the reverse complement.
CAGCAGCAACAGCGGCAGCAGCAGCAGCAGGTAGGGGCAAATTAGGGGAACGGGGTAGAATGGGTCGAACCTAAATCGTGAGTTTTACTAGACTCAATCACAGAAACAGGAACAGCAACAACGGCGGCAGCAGCAACAGCGGCAGCAGCAGCGGCAGCAACAGGTAGGGGCAAATTTGGGGTACAGGGTATGACTGATCGAAGCTACATCGTGGCTGTTAATAGACTTAATCACAGGAACAGGAACAGCAGCAACAGCGGCAGCAGCAGTGGCAACAGCAGATAGGTGTAAATTTAGGGAATAGGATAGGACAGGTTGAAGCTAAATCATGGCTTTTACTAGACTCAATCACAGCAACAGGAACAACAGCAGCATTGGCAGCAATGGCAACAGCAGCAGCAGCGGCGGCAGCAGCAGCAGCGGCAGCAACAGGTAGGGGCAAATTTGGGGTACAGGGTAGGACTGATCGAAGCTACATCGTGGTTGTAATAGACTTAATCACAGGAACAGGAACATCAGCAACAGTGGCAGCAGCAGTGGCAACAGCAGATAGGTGCAAATTTAGGGAATAGGGTAGGACAGTTTGAAGCTAAATCATGGCTTTTACTAGACTCAATCACAGCAACAGGAACAACAGCAACATTAGCAGCGTCGGCAACAGCAGCAGCAGCAGCAGCGACAGCGGCAGCGGCAGCAGCAGCGGCAGCGGCAGCGGCAGCAGCAGCAGCAACGGCAGCAGCAGCGGCAGCAGCAGGAAGGTGTACATTTTGGGGAGCAGTGCAGGATGGGTCGAACCTAAATCGTGACTTTTACTAGACTCAATCACAACCGACACAATGGGCTATTCCTCGTTTTCTTGCCTGCAAAAAAAACTGTTTCAGTCTCCGGTCGCTGCTAAACTGACCGCTATGGCATTCTTTCTCGTCGCCCAATTGTTGTCACGAGTTATTCAACTGACTTCGTTTTTGGACGGCTCTGAGTAGTTTTTCGACCGGGCATTTCCGATCCAGATTAAAGCAATATGTTAAATTGTACAAAGGCCAAAACACCCCGCCTTCCGAGGATGAACCGCCGTGCTGAAAACAATTTCCGGGAAAAAAGAGGAAAAATACTGGTGCGTTCTTAACGAACAGAAACCAATCATGATCACGTTCTTGTTTTTTTTTCGCTGCGGAGTCCTGAAATTAGGGACTCACATTTTCAGACTTGTTTGATAAAAGGCTGAATGAGCATTTTCATTGGCAGGTCACAGGAATATTCTACAATTTTCGGCTATTTTATTTCACGCAAACATACTGGCTTGGCCTCCTCAGTAGACACACTGAGCTTGAACACTGAGGCGCTCAAAGTACGTAGCGTGTCACATGTTCACGCAGAATGCAACGGGCGCAAATGTCCACAAAAAGGTGCAAAACTCTTGTTTTTGCAAAAAAATGACCTAATGACAGTATTTTCAATCGCAGCAACTGGCGTTTCTCCTCGGTTTCCCTTTGGCGGAAAATATGCAGGCTTCGCGAGTTAACCCGTTAATTTTATTTGTAGAGGAAAAGGTCAAGCACATCGCTCTCCTCCTACGTTCCTTATTAGATTATCCTAGGAAAGTGTACGTTCTCAGCTATAGATGCGTTTTTTTTTCTGATTTCAGCTTAGACTACAGTCTGTATAGGCTTACAGAAGGGACGACATCCGACTGCGAATTTGCATAAGACTTTATCAGGAGGACTGAACCAATCTCTGCTGTGCGTGTGTGTGTGCTAATAGCCAGACAACGATCGAGTACCTAGATAATTTGCAGCATCTGGGCACAACAATTCGGTTACCAGGAAGAAAAAAGGATTGTGCGAAGAATAAGAAGAAGTTTCGATCGCGTTGCAGCGGCGATGCTATTCGCCTGATATTTCGAAATCACTCTTGAACCCATCTAGAGCTGGCTTTTACCAGAGCATGAATCCAAATCGCTGAGTGAATAAAATTTCCGTTTCTAAGATCTGGGTTTCTCCTAATTCTCCATTGTTACCTCGAAATCGACTTGCCGTTTTCGTTGGCGAAGGCGGCTTTTACAAAAACTGTTGCAGGTGTTGACTTCAAAAAATGTCCGTGCCTTCGCCTGACATTGACAAACCTCTTGCTATTCTGTAGGCAATCTTTCTCTAAACGCTAACTTTACAGTCATCGCAGTATGTGAGACAGACTATGGAAGAAGGGAGAATCGTCTTATTGTCCTGTTAGCCCTAAATTGTGAATATTATGCGCTTAAATGCAAATGTGCGCTCTAACTGTCCCTATTCTCTCTATTCTCTCTTCTCTCTCTTCTATCTATCTATCTCTCTCTCTCTCTCTCTCTCTCTCTCTCTCTCTCTCTCTCTCTCTCTCTCTCTCTCTCTCTCTCTCTCTCTCTCTCTCTCTCTCTCTCTCTCTCTCTCCTCTCTCTCTCTCTCTCTCTCTCTCTCTCTCTCTCTCCTACTCCTCGACCTAGAGAATTTAGCGTGAAAACTGGAGACAGAGTGGACACAGGTGGTTGGCGCTGCCGGAACCCGTACTTAAACCTGTCATCACACTGGCTTGTATAGCACGGAATGGGAGTGTCTCAAAGGCTACATTAAGAAGAAGGCTTTGCAACCGACTAATCAAGTGGGAAAGATCCTGACTGAGCTAGGAACAGCCTGTCTGCTGGTGCCACAGATGACCTGATCATCCTAACACAACATCAGGATTTAACTCTAAAGGGTCTGGAGCAAAGGAGCCGCACGGAGGATCCGAAGAGCACACTTTTCACTTACGTGAGAGGTGCCGATTGCTTGTTTGCAGTATGTGATGCTTTGCCTGTTCAGGTATGGTGTAGGTGCTGGTGAGGAGATGTGTAGTGATGTGGTATTACTGGTGGTGTTCTACCGCAGGTTTTCACATCGACACATTTGACCAAATAAGCCCATTCGGTGACTGATGGTGCGTGGACAGTATGCGCAGTTGAGGCGGGTGCGGTGCGAAAGAGTCGCAAGTGACCGACCAGTCCGATGCGTGATGTGCATAGGTGGTGGCATTGTGGGCAACATAGGCTGGGAGCTGCAGAGTCGAGTGCGACGAAAGAGATTACTAGTGGTGGTCAGGCTGAAGGATGGGGAATTGTGATTACCGGAGATCGGATCGTTGTCCGATATGCAAGGTGCGTGCCAATAACGTAGTGAATTCCGCTTTCTTGGATGCGCAGTTGACCTACTAGGCGCATGTGAACGTGCGTGGGCGGTGCGGACAATGGAGGGGGATTAAACTAGTATATGTCGGGCCGCGTGGCAACCTTCCATCGGTCACCGTGTGCTGGAATCGCAAGTAACCGACCGTTCCATCAGTAACTTCCAAATCAGCCGCGAACAAAATTGCGGCAGAATACCCTACGGGCACTTTGAGACACACTACCTTGAACTAGAAGCGTTGTTAATATAATCGATCGTGACTGATGACACTAAATTCAAAGGCTTGAGGCAAAAAAGGATCAAACAAATCACAAAATTTCTTCAAAAACTGAATGACCAAGTTTTCCTTGGTGAGCAGGAGTTTTGAGCTCTTAAATCCACATTTTTACTTATCGATCTCATAAGAAATACGAAGCTGAATGGGAAATCGAGGTTGTCCTTAGCTCTTGCGTCTTTGTTCAATAATATTTTCCTCACAGGGACGGAAGCGCTGGAGTAGTTATGCCACGAGATTGTAGGATAGGATTTCCCAATTGGCCTACCGGTCGGAGACCTAAATGCTAAATTCAGATTTAATGGCGAATCATACAGGTCAAGCGATGGGATTGCCCCTTGAATTTCTACTACCTGATGGCTTAATGGGAAAACTAGAGAGAAACCACCCTTGTCCTATGTAGAGGATAATTTTGTTATAGCAATTTTGTAATTTTTGTAATTTTGTAATTTTTGTAATTTTGTAATTTTTGTAATTTTGTAATTTTTGTAATAAATTAATTTTTGTAATAGCAAACGAAAAGCTACATCGAGACACCCTTCTGGATGAAGTAAATTAGGTTTTATCTAGGGCTACACTTCCATTTGGAATAAGATTACGGAGAGTGCCTCCTCTTTCTGGACGTCCCACTTAAGATAACGCATGATGAAACAATTCTGAGAAGGGTACTTCGGAAGAAACCAGGAACAGGAAAATATACAAATTTCTACAGTGCTGTTTCGCGAAGTCAGAAATGAAACCTAGGCTGCTGCCTCACCAACGGAGAACGAACTCGCCCCTAAACAACACACTCTGTGTGAAAACGGCTTCCCTGAAAAGTGTATCAGTAAGTATATGGAGAACCGTCCCCCAAAATCTGAGGTGCCGATGGCTGAGGAGATCCGTCGGGTCACATCTAAGTCGCCGCTTAAACGTTGTACTCATCCGGGAATCTCAAGCGCTCCACCTCTTCAATGTGCATCTGCGCCTTCACTTGCTCCTGTGGAGCAGGATATATTGGTTGAACAACTAGGCACTTATCCAAGAGACTACGAGTGCATCATCCTGCCTGGCTAGATAAAAGCCAACGCAGCCTTGGGCTCAAATAAGCGTTCATACTGGCCCTACGGTTCCCCTAGCCCAGCTGCGGGCCCACATCTGCCACGCCGCGTTTCAGCGACCACACAGACACGCACCTACTTGTCCGACACTTCTCGCCCCCCAGCGTTGCAGACTATAACCCTTGACGTCTGAACGCCCTCAACGCCCCCCACACTGTCCCTACTCGACTCTCCCTGTGATTATTGTGTAGGCCCCATGATGAGGCACAAAAAGCTATAATCGAAGGCACACATTTGCCGATCTTGGCTTCTAGAATAGGACAAAATCAGCGATGATACTTATATAAGCATTTTAGAATTCAAGTTTGGCGAACCTTCGCTTTCTATTATTCGTCAGCAAGACTTTATAGTAATATAAGGGTAGAGTGAGGAAAGTTTAAACATTCAATAAATAGTAAGTATAGGGTAGAGCAGAGGTCGGCAAACTCCATCCTTTAGGCCAGATACGGCCTAGCCATAATTCCAGTCCGGCCTAACGCCCCTCCCAGTTAATTATTGCTAGATCCGGCCTAGTTGAATTGTCGCGGTTTTGTTCCCCTTCATTACTGCTGGTTGCAGCTCAAGATGTGCCTCGTGTGTGTTTTTTAGAACTGATGTCAGGCGCTTGTATGAAACTGATTTGCCTGACCGGGGAGGGATGACAAATGTTGTGTTGTAAACAAGTTCACTCTCTGGTCTCGGTTTCATTCACCTATTACCGGGGTAAAGGCGTGTGTTGTGCGCACATGTGTGTTCTGTGACGTGTGAAGCAATTTTATTTCATGGTCATATTACAGACATCGAGTTCCCGCACAGTAACCCCAATTACTATGCCTAAAGAGCAGAAGCAACGCGCAGCTACCAGTCTCCGTTAGGTTGACCTCGAACGTCGTATCTTCAACCCCGAATGGACTGACGAATTATTCTTCGTCCAACGCGGCAACAAAGCCCACTGTTTATTGTGCAACGACACAAACAGCACTTTCAAGCGGTCAAATCTCAAGGTGCATTTCGATGCCATGCACGCGCACACGTACAGAGACTACACCGCGGATGAGCAGAAGACTGAGGCTGTTCGCTTGATGTGCGTTCTCATTCGCAAGAGCTCAAGAATGTCAGCACTCCTTTTGACTTTCCCTATGGCGACGCCCCTCTGATGTGCAATTTGAGTTGACTGAGCTGCAGGCTTCGAACGTTCTCTTGTCCAAGTTTACTTCTTGCACTGATCTCATTGACTTCTACCGTCAGCTACCACATGCTCAGTTTCCAATGTTATTAGCCCGTGCCAAGCGTGTGATCGCAATGTTTGGCAGCACTTATTCGTGTGAGCAGCTTTTCTCCAACATTAAGTTTTGTAAGAAGAAACTGCGCTCTCAGCTCACTGACAATCGCCTTAATGACATTCTGTTGCTGAACTCCTCATCGTTAGAACCTGATATTGTATCTGTCTCAACATCATGTTTCCCATTGATCGTACTGTATTTTTGAACAATAAACGTTGCCTTGGACACCTTGTTTCTTCTGACCTATTGTGCCTTCTTGACCTCCTGAAATGGTCTAGTTGTCCGAAAAGTTTGCCGACCCCTGCTCTAAACAATCTGATGGGTTCGACGTCATGGCAGTTCGACCGTCGATTTCGACGAGGTCCACCGTATGCTCCACACCAGGTGGTTCAGGGATGGTGACTTGCGCGTGATTTAGTTTAAAGTGATAGTAGCCTTGCGCTGCAGCTACCACACTCTCTCCTCCCCCACCTGAGCCCGGTGTCAAGACAGAGTCAAGAAGACCGGAGATGGGAGAGGGCGCAGGTGGCTGGTGCGGCCGGAACCGCCCCTGGGCGTGCCACCACACCTGGCTCGGATCCCACGGAGTGGGAGTGCCATAAAGGCCACATTAAGAAGGAGCCATTGAAACCTGACTCTCAGTCCGCCAGTCAGCCACTCCACACAAAACACACATTGGGCTGACCACGCGGTCCGAGTTATCCCGTCAGTTGGCAACCTTCCAAGCCACGGCTTTTAGCGCACCGTGATAGTTTCAAGCGCATCAGATTGTTTATAGTGAGGAAAAATACGCTGAGCTCTCGACCTCACTCTCTCCCCACCCCCCACAATCAGACCACTGTCCGAGCCGGTTAGTTGTCTGATGCGGAAGCGGGCGCAGCTGCTGGTGACCTCGTCTACGTGTACAACGTACACGACCTGGCCCCCAAAACACAAGCACCAGGATTTCACACAGCAGGGGGTTGAACGGCTTACATCTCACATGTGTGAGATAGCCAGAGGTCACGTTAAGAAGGAGCCATCGCAGCCTGACTCTCAGACCACCAGTCAGCCACTCCACACAACACACATTGGACTAACTGCCTGCGGTAGAGGATTGAGGGGGTCAGAGGTCAGGATTATCATGGGTTAAAGGGAGAGGAAGAGAGAAGGAGGTGTCAGACCAATAGCTAGGTTCCTGCTTCGTCGCTGTAACGTGACGTGTGAACACGCATGCAGATGTCGCCTTCGGCCAAGAGAGCCTTAGGGCCACTAGAAACGCTTTGTGTGAGCACAAGGTTGGGTTTGTTAACTGTATAGCCACTGCCTCTGCCGTCGCAAGCATCCGCTTCGGCAGTTTATAGATGACGCGGAATCCTCTCGACTCCCTCAAACCCATGCTTACTGTTTATTGGATGCTTCAAATTGTAGTACCCTACCCTTAATATTACTATAAAGGTCTGATGAAGAATAGGATAACTGTGAGAAGTACCACCTTCAGATGATTCACTGTACAGCCTCTTTAAGGGGTACACACACAAGGATGCTACGAGAATCCACCCGCCCACAGCCTATCATCAGCAAGCAGCGCTCTCGCAGCCCATGGACGCTGAAGTAATGGCCAGCCGCCATCTCTCGCCACTGGAGGCTACGGTTGTTCACAGACAGCCATTCGGGAAGAAGGCCGAGATATTCGCAGCCACGGCAAGAACGGTCCGTTTTTTTGTTGGGAGCAAAGCAGCTGTGCAGGAGGCGCTGCTAGGTTGCCTGCGAAACGGTTGCTCGATCAATCACCAGCAATGACGAGGTATGCCACGGTTCACTTCGCCATAAAGCAGAACGAGAGTAAATTACTCGAGAGCGCTGATCACCGCGTTAGCCACGAAATAGCTGAGTCATGAAGCTCCTGTCCACAGCCTAGCACGACCTATAAATTACCATGTCAATCGCATGCGGATGGTTAGTTAATAAACACACCAAGTGCGAAGTAAGGCAGGAGCTGCTAATTATTTCAGGTGGATTGTAGCGCACCCTACGTAGCGTGCACCCACTGTGGGTCGGCGGTGTGTCGTTTCCTCCGAGGAAGTTTATGAAGCTGAACAGTCCTATCATCTGCAGTCGTGTCACCCTCTTCTCACATGCTTCCTGGAGCCCTCTCTCTCTCTCTCGTGTGTTGCCAGAGAGATGGTGAAGTGGCTGTGGGTTCAGCCAGTTAGCTGGCAGGCAGGCGGTTGTGCAGCGCTGTGCCAACCGACTGGCCATTAGCAACTCATAACCTTGGATACATCGTTCCTCCTTATTGCCGCCTTTACGAAACTCTCACCCCAGTGAAAACGGAGTCGTTCCTTTTGTGTGAAAACCTGTCCCATTGACCTGGGAGTAGGTCGTGTGTGGCACGCGTAGATGGTCTGTTTGTGCTGTGGCAGCCGCTGCACCCAATCCTTGCACCGGGCCGGGCCCGGATTGTTGCAGGGCACTTGAGCACATTCCTTGCTGTCATAAGTCTGATGCGTTCAAAGTTTTGGCTTGCAAGGCTACCAACTAACGGGATAACTCCGTCCCTGGCGTTGTCTTGGTAGAGTGCTCAGGTGGAGGAGGAGGAGGCAATGCACCGCCAAGTAAGTCACGCAAGCCACCCTTCCCATGCCCACCAAGCTGTGGGACACGTGGCGGAGACCGTTTCATGGGACGGTCATTTGGTCGTGGCAGAACACGTCATTCAGTCACTTAGACAACTGGACAGGCTTGCCCCGTGACGATTGATTGTTGGTGCAAGGCTTTGCTGGTCAAGCTGTTTGCGTAAACGCACCACTCCATTTAACGGCGGCTGACAGGGTTGTCTTAATGGACCAATCAGAACAGATGAGCAGTAGCCGTGCGAAGGAAAATGAACAGGGTGTATTGCGGGGTAAAAAGCGTGGAAACTCGTCCACCATTCTCAAAAGATCGGATATGTGAGGAATAAGGCACATCAAAAACAACAATCGGCTTCCACAAGAAAATATTCAACGTCCTCTCCTGTGAGCGAATTTTTTTGGACATCGACATATAAGTAAAACGTATAAAATTACAATTAACAGTTTCACTCTAATATAGCTTTGAATGCTCTGTTGCTATGTCCCATAAATGTTGCAGCATATTAAGATGGTTTGGACCACAACTCCTTAAAGTTTTCACACCCCTCCGAAAAGATCCCCTGAGTGCATGCGATTTCTGGTGTTCAGGAAATGACCACAATTTTAGGTCTTCTTAGTATGCCCCGAAATGACCCACGTGGTAGACGCGCACCCCATAGCAAATGCCGCATAGGGGGATGAGTGTGCTGGCATGCCTCCGGTTTCCTTGACTTGTTCATTACATCGGGTCATCGTGGGGTAGGTGGGGAGGGTGCGGTAGCTGCTGTGCAAGTCTACGATAACTCTAAACCAAAGTCACCGTCTCTGCTTTCCGCATGCTGTGAGGCATACTGTGAACCTCGTCGGAATTGACAGTCCAACTACAGTATGTCTTCTTAACGCTAAAAACCCCTTTGTGTCCTTGCGCTTTTAAACACAATGGGTAACTGGAGCAGACGTTTAGGTGGATGTGGGCATTGTAACCGGACGAGGGCCAATCTAGGGGTTGGTAAAAAAACATTGACAGATTCGATCAACTATGCTACTGAGTTGACCATTCTTCCCTGCATAATTATTGCGCTTTTCTGATAATTTTTCAATTGAAAATGCAGCCCGCCACCAACTGCCGACTAACTTGAACCCGCTTCGAGTTCAAAGCTTTTCTAGTGGACAGTAAGTGTGGAAATGTAGGTCAGTGTTAAGCGAGCGTTGGCGATATACTCTTTCAGACGAGAGTTGTGCGTGCGTGTGCGTTCTCTTCCGATGCTTGTGTGCCGGGGTCTGCAGTCCAATGACAGAGCCCTGCCGGGTACCCAAATAAAACATCTATCTATAAAAGTCCTTCCAGGCAACTCATTGATATAGGTATGACCGGTTGACAGACTGCCGGCAAATAATCTAAGCTTGATCATGTCATTTCGACCGTCGATTCTGACCAAGAACATCATGCGCATAGTGCACACTGGAACGGTGAATTGTGCGAGAATTAGTTTACAATGGTTGTAAACTTGCGCAGCAACTATCACACCCTCTCCGCCATCACCAACCTTGGCTCGGTTTCATGACAGAGTCCAACAAACCGGAGGAGGGTTTTGGTTCAGGTTGCTAACGCGGTGTGAGCCTGCATCTAGGCGCGTCACTGTCGGGACAGTTAAATTCATAGGTAAAATACTAGTTATTACGACCTTCAGACTCAGCCCCGAACAGGAAAAAGTTAAACATCAGTGGAGAGGACATTGTATTCGGTATAGAAGAAGTGTAAAGTAGGTCGGAACAGTTTGGCAATGGGAAGGGGACACGTCCGGCGCCGCTAGACCGGTGTCCCGCATAACAGTGAGGGAATCTTTACCGCGCCTCGAGCGAGAGCACACCTGGGTCGGTCTTGAAGATGATTGGTTGGTTTAGACAGCCGTGATTGGTCGAGAACCAGACTGCCACTGGTGCGCACGTGGAAGTATGCGCGAGAGGCGCAAAGTTGTAACAGGCGCTCAGAGCACCACCACCCCCTTACCCCGACATGTGCGGAATTTGCTGCGGGCGTGCACCCACCTCCCCCAGTAGCGCTACCGCGCCAGGATTTGACCCTGCGTTGCTGCAGCGCAGCTACCACATAGCCCGCTGTCAGGGCAAGCGCTTGATGGCACCAGCGCGAAAGCACATACAAGCGTGACAGAATGATGTAACTTTTAGCCCACTGAAGTCGTCAAGCTCTGCTTACTACTGAATTAACATTCCTAATTATGCGATCGACATCCGAGCCGTTGTTTTGTCACCTTTTATTTTTTTTCGGGGAGCCATTACTGGCTGAGTTTTGATGTGGCTAGGACTTCGACCCAAAAGTGCAGTCAATATAAAGGTCAAAGTGCTGGATGCACAATCGAGATTCGTAAACCAGGTCAAATGCACCTTTGTAGGGGGAAGTAGCATGAAACGGCAGTCCAAAAAGTCTAGAGCACGAAAACGCATTGGCTCTGGGCTGAGCTCAGTCAGTCAGAAAGAAAAGGATGAATACGGTAGGGTTTGTCATTTTTAATTTCTTAGGAAACTACTGTGCGATCTTGGAGTAAATCCTTCGGGATCGATACCAGAAAACATACTGAGAAGGCTGGAGGACCAATCGAGATGGTCCGAACCCCTCGCAACTATGTCGGCTAAGCCCATATGTCGGGGATTGAGCTGTCACCTATGTTTACAATACAATGAATCATTTAATATATGTATTGATCGGTTTCCTTTATTTTTAGTGCTCGTGTGCGTTTTGTTGAAAACAGTGTCTCGTTCAGACTGTATCTTTGGGGATCTGTTGTCTGACGGGGAATGGATTTACACATCCCAGTCATTACAGTAAATAACCTAGGTGGTTTCGGAAAGTGCGCGTCCCATTACACTTTGGGGCTCAGTCTATAGGATGGAATCGTGAGCCAACATCGACGGAGTTCACGGCATAAAAACTCTGTCGAAAATTGGAGGAAAAAACATTTTAGCCAATAACAGGTTTTGTGCGAGGTCAAGCAAAATGTAGCAAGCGTGTGCCATTGACAATGCTTGATGCAAGAATTCTTTCTGTATTTTCAGTCCGTCCTTTGTTGGCCCTCGAATTGATGTTCAAATGTTTTGGGTCGCCAAGCAACCGTTTTCATAAACTCTTATTTCCAAGTGGAGTAGTTTTGGGAAGATGGGGTGGGGGTGGGGGCGGACTGACAACGACTTAACCAGAATCTTTGGTGACCAACATTACCTATTATTTTACCTAACTGTTGCAAACGCATGTAGACACTGTCGGGTGTTTCGAAAACAGCAGCATTCACTTTGTGTCTGCCTATCCTACTACGTGTAGAACCGGTGTAAGTTTAAGCATTTTCCCTCTGCATGCCAAGTATCCAAACCAGTAGCATTCTATGAATCATGTAGACAAAAGTACATTTACTGGCCTTGCATGCGGCAGCGATTGTGCAGCACTAAGGCCATTTTTCTTCCGTGTGGCATTTTTCACAGAAGAAGTTTGGAAAGACAGCAAATCGAAAACCGTCAGCGCACAGTTTTTAGATGATGTTCGAATGTTTTCGGTGCCGAAACTGTGCGGGGCATTAACAATTGCACGGTACGCCTTATGGCTTTGTTTATAATTGGAAAGAATGTGGTTACAAGGTTAGTTTCTTCAAAAGGACCAGAACTCCAGTGAAACTCGATTTTTTCCACATATTGGTAAACTTGTCGAATGGACATAAATAATCAGGATCTACTGACTTCTGAAAGGAAACAAGCTCCGTATGGGTGGCAAAGGCTACGAAGCGGCAACCAACTACCAGGCCGATGATAGAATAAGCCCGAATCAGCCTATATCAATTTAAATGCATTTTCTGTCGTCCCTTCTCCTTGCAGACCACTTTTCTTTCCATATACCGAGAAAGTATTCTTATCCTCGCTGACAGCCGTGGAAAGGGGTGATTTGAATCCTTCGCATTGCAGATTGAGTTCTCATCAACATTTTACCGGGACAGAAATTATGCACTTACATAAGGATTCTGGATCAATTTTCGGAATCGCGCTAAAATACTAGGAGGTGCAACCTTAACCACACTGAACATTTTAAATGTCAGTAAATGATAAGCCAATTAAGCTGAAGTGTTGCGGCAACGCCGATGCTCAAATTTTTGAAAACACGAGAGGGTACAATTCCGTCTGCTGTCTTGAGGTTACGGGGTAACCAATGAAGACTAACTCCATTTCAAACAATTGAATAACAGGAGGACATTATAAAGAAATCCGCCTGACGGTCAGGTCAGGAATGCAACATTAGAGGCGTCAGGTGAGGGCTGACTCATATTCATAACCCTTATTCAAAGTGCATTCCTCACCACTTTAACGGAACCTCGTAAACGATCTTGTTCATTTGCCTTCACGCCGGGGAGTTAGTGTGGCCTTATGAGTCAGGCCAGACAAGCCTAGAGAGCAGGAAAAACCAATGGCTTTGCACTGTCGGTCAGTCGGGCCGTTTCACAAGTGTCTAATCCTCGCTAAGGCGCCGTCTATGACCTTGTAGCCACTCGACAGTAGCTGTCCTAACTCATGAAATTTGATGCATTTCATGAGTTACGCGAAATCAGCGCACGCTGCGTTCACCAAAGTTTGAAATCAATCAAAAATCGATCGTTAGGAAAACTAAGGCTTTTTTCGGTGTACAAATTAATATTACATTGTCTAGAAATACTATTTTTTTAGAAAAGGTACGGATTACTAAAATGTGAAAATCGACCAAGTTGAGTAAACTGAAGTTGTAAATATATAGGAAGCCTGTCTATGCAATTAAACTAGTGAATAAAGCATAAAAATCAGAATTACCTTTGAAAATAGTCTTTTTCAGAGTTTTGCACATACATATTCCTCTAGATTAAGCGCAACGTAAAGTATGGCCGTCATCAAGCAGCCTAACATGAAAGTGTATATTCCAACAGCGTTTCACGAGAATTGGTAGATTTTATTCCGTTTATACATTGTCTGAGATGCGTTTGACCAAGACAAGCAGATTTTCGCTTGATTGCGCCGATAGGGACATCACAGGAATATAATATTTCATAAACTTACATGTTCACAGGCCGGTCAGTGACTTACAAATTTAAATAGAATCATTAAATTCAATTGTAAACGTACCATTTAGTGTATATAAACATGATTATTATATTGTTAAATTTCTCTATAACCATTTCGGGTTTTATATGAAGAGACTGTGTGAAGAGACTGAAATAAAAAAGCTCAGACTATAACTGTCTCCCCGCTAGATGTTCATTTTTGACTCTTTGATTATTGCATATTATGTTTACTTATCCAATTATCTTAGTGAATGGAGCCATTTATATTTTTGCCGAAAATTTCTGAACTGATAACAAAAAGCGTATTCCCTCTCTCTCCATCCCTCTCTCTCTCTCTCTCTCTCTCTCTCTCTCTCTCTCTCTCTATTACGATGCTTTGCAGATAGTCATTGAAAATGGGGTGAATTCTTTATAATTTTCAGTGTCTTCATTCGACTGCCCATAAGTGTACCTTCCGTTCGATGTGTTTGGTAAAACCTTCAAAATAATATATAACTGAAAAGCATTTACAGAAGTAGCGACTTTTTGGGCCTTCTTTCCTATGCAGACGACCGTCTCGGTTATATTTCCAGACTCATATAAATATTAAATCTCGCTGCCGTGATAAATGAACGTCCACAACAAAAGCCGGAAAAATATATGCCTATAATTAGTAAAAAAAACTTTTTATAATAAGTTACCTTTTTAAAAAGGCTTTAAGTAGATGTTTGGCTGTCGAATGCCCGTGTAATTAACGTTTTTCCAAAGTGAAGTCAAGGAAAAACTGGGACCGTTTGACAAAGTTTTCGACTTCGCTGTAAAGTAAGGAGATAATTTCTGTTGAAAATTAAAGAGCTCACTGTTCTCTTTCGATATATTTGCTTACTTCTCAGTAAAGTTCAAAGAGTTCAAACGCACAAGAGAGTGGCCGAATATATGGTAAGATTTTTCGATAAAATGGCAATGTTCTGCCCCTTCCGTTTCAAGTTTCCTTATTCATTTATAGTCAACTGCAGACCGAAATTGCCTTGAGAGGCTACGCGTACGCCATGACAGCGAAAAGTGGCGGCTTGTTATCGTGTCTCGTAAAAAATGCGCGTTTATGGTACTAATTATCAGTGTGGTAAAATAAAGTACATTCACAAAAGTTTATTACAACGATGTTTTATTCAAAACGTCATAACTTTGCAAAAGTTGATTTTTAAAACTAAATATGCCCTCATTTTTCCGAAAACAATGTGATCTCTCAAACTTGCATTCACCTGATTTTCGTGAAAACAAAACAAAATTTTCCGTTCTCCGAAGGGGTATATTCCAAAATCTTTCCTGCTTATATTAATGTTCATTCATAGTACTGCGCGCAAAAGCAAAATTTTTTGATCTGTAGTTTTCAATGGCGTAGGAAAACTCCTGGATAGCAAGAAACGTAGGATTTTGACCCGTTTTGCCCCGTTTTTCCATCAAATAAACTGATCTGAAGTGAACTCTTCATTATTAAACAGCTTTTTGTGCATCAATTTGATAAAACAAACAGAAATAACACCTTAAAATGCCTGCCCCGCTGGTACCTCAAATTCTGATATAGAAATTTCCTGAATTAGGCAATTTACGCTAAGGTACGCTTAGGAGGATGCTTCATTTTGAATAACCTGTTTTAGCCTGAGGTCCTCAGAGGCGACTGGCGCTTGCGTCATAGCAATTGAGTTAGCTAGGAGACGGAAGCCTAGGGCCACCATAGTAAATACTCCTAGGTTGAGCTGCAATCAATCTCGTTGGTACCTTCAACGGTAGCGAGAGCAGAGTTGACCAAGCCGGTCCTGAAAGCCATACGATCGATGACCAATTGACCATAACAATGCCTTGGACATAATTGAAATCGACGGTTGAACGGTCGTATGCGACTGGATGTCTCATTGAATGTCGAAAACAGTTACTGCCAATGCCCAAAGACCTTACTAAAAGTGGTTTATAAGCCTTTCTTCCTTCATAAAATCATTTTGCTCCACTGTTTGCATTTACGAGACTTATCCATTTTTACGCAGCAGTCCGTGTGACACCAAAAAAGGAAGAAATTAAGATTCGTCATAAAAATTCGCTCGCTGTATGCCGTTTTCATTGTCATCGTCGTTGCCACCACCACCACCACCACCACCACCACCACCACCACCACCACCACCACCACCACCACCACCACCACCACCACCACCACCACCACCACCACCACCACCACCACCACCACCACCACCACCACCACCACCACCACCACCACCACCACCACCACCACCACCACCACCACCACCACCACCACCACCACCACCACCACCCCCCACCACCACCACCACCACCACCAACACCACCACCATCAGCATCATCATACTCGAAAGATGCACAAGTGCTATCCTCTGAAACTTTGGTTCCCAGCTAAAATAATTAGCTTTGGTCGGATAAATCCTACTTCTTGCTACACTAAAACTACCCAATTCCCCTCCAACGAAGACATAATTCATGAAGTGTACGGTTAGGCGGCGAAGGCCATGATCAAAATGGCCTGTAAAGGAGAGAAACCTAGACACCAAGTAATCACCTTGTAAATGCTCACGTGATTAGACGCCACATTGTGGCCACTGCTGGTGATACAGATGCACCAGCTATTTTGAAGCCGCAATCCAGCGTTCCCAGGCTACCGGCAAAGAAACGCAAGATTGATTGGTCGTTTTCAGATGATCCTCCAGTTATGCCGCCTCTGAAGGGTCGAGGTGGAGCTAAACTATCTCTTCCATGCGACTTGGAAGGCGCACAGCGAGTGAGTGGAACCCGCCAGGGCAGCCCCTTGCAGCCAGCAGCAACCGCGGGTCCCGTAGCACCGCTGATCGTGGATAGTCCTGCTGTTGGATTAGCTTCAAACAGCGAAGCCAATGAGAGACCGTTGGTGTCTTCGGCTGTCCTCAGTCAGTCACATTTGCGGTTGATCGAACAAACCCACCGAAAGCAGTCAGAATCCTATCTTCTGTCTTCTTCCTCCGCATCGGGCCCCGGTCTCGATGCGGCCCCGCACAGCCGTAGTCCTTTCTATGCGTCGGCTGAAGGTGATCTCTCGGGCACGCGTGCCCCTCCACCGACCTCCAGAGAGGCGCCACTTCCGATCTCAACCCGCTCACCACAAGCCCCGCAGCCGCCGAGACGGAAGCTCTCCTACCCCAACCTCCTTGACCACATGTCTTTCAATAACGACGCCAGTCTCTTCCTCAGCCAACTTCAACGGCAGTGCAGTCTTGAAGCGGAGCTGCAGGCAACACTTCCTGGCGAATCTCGCAAAGAAGAATATGGTATGTAAATATGTCCTCCTCCTATTTTTACGCCTCTTATTTCTGTGTCTTTTCTCCCTCACAATGACTCGTAGGTACGATAAGTTGGAAGCCGCTGGTGTCACATGCTTGATTCGCCCCCAACATCTTACATGTCTATAAGTCATGCTCCTCTGAATCAAGCAGTAACTCCGCGGGATTGGTTAGAGCAAAGGAAGGTAGATGCGATGCCATGGATTTCGGAGTGGCGGTAGAAGGATAGTGTCCCTCCGCTGACTGCACTCTCATTTAATTTCTGATAAGCTATCTAAGTACAAAGAACGAAACCCTTTCCTTATCCTTCCATATCACTTACGAGGGGTTGTGAAACTTCCCCTGCAGAACTCTATAGAGTTTCTAGAAAAACTTGGAGAAATCACAATTTCCGCTGATGAGATAATGATCCCCTTCTTTGTAGCTAATTTTCTTACATCCATACCCGTAGATTTAGCAAAAGATACATGGACGGACTGTCAACGTTCCATGATTTTCCTGCAGGCACCTTACTTAAACCCATAGACCTTCGGTTAGAAAGCGATACTATTAAACATTAAAAGAAGCACCAATGTTTTCACCTATAACTGACTTTCTAGCAGGGGGTGACAATGCAGAAACTAGAATCTACGGTTCTTCTTCTTCCACAGGCGTTCCTTCTAAAGATGGCTTGGGAACGCAGATCCCCGGTAGGTTAAAAGACCAGTCTATGTGCGCGACAATTGGTTCTGGTGGGCAGCCTGAGTCTCAGGGACGAACACGCCTCGGTGGGCGCATTTGTGCTATTCCTGTTGAGCCGTATTTCGTCGGGCACCGGACAACTTGCCGTAACGATGATTTCCGGTTGTTGCTGGATTTCTTTGGTGTGGTTGGGGGACCTATCAAGACACCCATAAAACCACACCAAGGTTCCCGGATTGTTCCGGAGTGGTTTGCTTTAGGCCTGCTGCAGATTCGACCGAGGAACTAAGTTTTGAGTATTGTGTGCTTCGGGTTACCGGTCTGCCACCTAAGTAGACTTAGGGTTTAAGACACATGTGCTTAAAGACTGGCTCGCTATTGGTTCATCCGATGTCTTGCTTTACATAACTTCCAACTTCCGACAAGGAAGGATGTAACTGCCTACAGGCAGAACTTGCTATCATGTTCACTCGTTACCCTCTGATACACGACTTTTTATACGAGGATCACTGGATTTCGTTCGCAAGTGGCTATGAAAACCATGGTCAACCCAATGTGGATTGTCATACAGGCTGCTGACGCCCTGTCGATCATATGCGTTTATTTTTCTTTCATGGTTACTGATTTTTTTCCGAAACGGTGGTGTAGCATTCGAAAGCGTTGAAGTAGAAAAGGAAAGTTATGGCGCAGGTGGGAAAAAATACACATATACATGACAGTTTCATGATTACAGTTGCTCATCAGAATACCTTGGCCATTTCTCCACGACTCAAAGAAACCTCTCATTATAATGTCATTGTTACTTAAAGTAACTGGACAGAAAAGCTTTTTCTGCCAACCAAGAGCCTCGAAACTAAGAGGGTCTCATTACTGTTTCCTCACGATCAGGATTCGAGTTTTTGGGATCTGTGGAAATGAACCTCCTGGCGCGCATTGATGCTTTGCGGTGACAATTGCAATTAATTGGCTACGACAACCTGTGAGGACCTCTACACAGGAGGTCCTATTTGAGTAATAGCAGTTAATCTTCCCCCTCCAATTGTCACCCGTACAATATTTTGTGCCTACGTTCACGCATTTTTCAGTATGCTAGCTCTACTTATACAACATCTTCTAAACACTACTACAACGTACCGAGCGAAGCAATACTTTGCGCAAAGCCTTAAGGCTTGTTCGCCTTCTTTTTTAATCTCCGTGTGCCTTTTTCAGGCTGTCATGGTGTATATTGTCATGTGCCTGTTGTATTACGCTCCTGTTGGATGGAGTCGTTTTTTGCTACACCCCGAAGATCACATTTGTGTGTGGCCCCTAAATGGGCCACATGGTAGATGCGTTGAACCAACACGGGGGCCAAATAAAGGGCACGGCAGGCGTTATTCGGGCTGCGCTCCCATAACAAATGCCGAACATGGAGGTGTGGTGGCACGCCTAGGGAGGGCTAGGACTTAGGGGACCCGGCCGCGCCAGCCACCTGCGTCCTATCCCACCTCCGGTCTTCTTGACTCTGTCTTGACACCGGGCTCAGGTGGGGGAGGAGGAGAGAGTGCGGTAGATGCAGTGCAAGTCTACTATCACTTTAAACTAAATTACGCGCAAGTCACCGTCCCTGCTCTACTTTCCCATGGAGCATACGGTGGACATCGTCGAACTACGACGGTCGAACTATCGTGGGTGTCGTCGTGTGTGTGTGTGTGTGTAACCGCGTGATCACCCCAATGTGTGTTTTGTGTGAAGTGGCTGACTGGCGGCCTGAGAGTCAGGCTGCAATGGCCCCTTCTTAATGTGGCTTTATGGGGCCCCCACTCCGAGGGATCCGACCCAGCTGTGGTGGTACGCCGAGGCGCCGCGCCAGCCATATCCGGCCTTCTTGCCTGTGCGTGAGATCGGGCTCAGGTGGGGGAAGAGAAGAACGTGCGGTAACGTGAAGTACCACGGTTGGAAGGTTGCCAACTGACAATTACACTCAGACCTCGCAGTTAGTCCAATTTTTTGTTGTGCGGAGTGCCTGACTGGTGGTCTGAGAGTCAGGCTGCGATGGCTCCTTCTTAACATGACCTCTGGCTATCTCACACATGTGAGATGTAAGCCGTTTAACCCCCTGTTGTGTGAAATCCTGGTGCTTGTGTTTGGTGGGCCAGGTCGTGTACGTAGTACACGTAGACGAGGTCACCAGCAGCTGCGCCCGCTTCCGCATCAGACAACTGACCGGCTTGGACAGCGGTTTGACTGTGGGGGTGGGGGAAGAAGGGAGGTTCTCAACTCAGCGCATTTTACTCACTATAAAATATCTGACGCGCTTGAAACTATCACGGTATGCTAAAAGCCGTGGCCTGAAAGGTTGCTAACTGACGGGATAACTCGGACCGCGTAGTCAGCCCAATGTGTGTTTTGTGTGAAGTGGCTGACTGGCGCCCTGAGAGTCAGGCTGCAATGGCTCCTACTTAATGTGGCCTTTATGGCACTCCCACTCCGTGAGATCCGAACCAGGTGTGGTGGTACGCCCAGGGGCGGCTCCGGCTGCGCCAACTACTTACGCCCTCTCCCATCTCCGGTCTTCTTGACTGTGTCATGAGACCCGGATCAGGTAGGGTAGGAGAAGAGTTTGCGGAAACGATAACCGCCACGGTTGGAAGGTTGCCAACTGACAATTACACTCAGACCTCGCAATTGGTAAAATGTGTGTTGAGTGGAGTGGCTACCTGGTTGTCTGAGAGTCAGGCTGCGATGGCTCCTACTTAAAGTAACCTCTGGCTATCTCACACATGTGAGATGTAAGCCGTTCAAACCCCTGTTGTGTGAAATCCTGGTGCTTGTGTTTGGGGGGCCAGAACGTGTACGTAGTACACGTAGACGAGGTCACCAGCAGCTGCGCCCGCTTCCACATCAGACAACTGACCGGCTCGGAGCGTGGTCTGATTGTTGGGGTAGGGAAGAGAGTGAGGTAGAGAGCTCAGCGTATTTTCCTCACTATAAACAATCTGACGGGCTTGAAACTATCACGGTGAGCTAAAAGCCGTGGCCTGGAAGGTTGCCAACTGACGGGATAACTCGGACCGCATGGCCAGCCCAATGTGTGTTTTGTGTGGTGTGACGACTGGCGGACTGAGAGTCAGGTTGCAATGGCTCCTTCTTAATGTGGCCTTTAGGGCACTCCCACTCCGTGGGATCCCAGCCAGGTGTGGTGGCACGCCCAGGGACGGCTCCGGCCGCGCCAGCCACCTGCGCCTTCTCCCGCCTCCGGTCTTCTTGACTCTGTCTTGACAACGGGCTCAGGCGGAGGAGGAAGAGAGAGTTCGGTAGCTGTAGCGTAAGGCTACTTCACACAAAACATACATTGGGCTGATCACGCGGTTACACAGACATACGAAGACACACGCGTTAGTTCGACCGTCGTAGTCCGACGCGCAAGTCACCGTTCCTGCTCCACCTGGTGAAGAGCATACGGTGGACCTCGTCGAAATCGACGGTCGAACTGCCATGTGTGTGTTCCCTAAACGCGCCACGTGGTAGATGCGTTGGACCAACATGGGGGCAACATAAGGTCAAGGCATGTGTTATTCGGGTTGCGCTCCGCTAACAAATGCCGAACATGGAGGTGTTGTGGCATGCCTAGGGTGGCTAGGACTTATGGGACCCAGCCTCGCCAGCCACCTGCGTCCTCTCCCGCCTCCGGTCTTCTTGACTCTGTCTTGACGACGGGCTCAGGTGGAGGAGGAGGAGAGAGTGCAGTAGATGCAGCGCAAGTCTACTATCACTTTAAACTAAATCACGCGCAAGTCACCGTCCCTGCTCCACTTTCCCATGGCGCATAGGGTGGACATCGTCGGACTACGACGGTCGAACTGTCGTCGTGTGTGCCCCCTAAACGGGCCACATGGTAGATGCGTTGGACCAACACGGGGCCACATTAGGGCCCTGCAGGCGTTATTCGATTTGCACTCCCATAAAAAATGACGAACATGGAGGTGTTGTGGCACGCCTAGGGACGGCTAGGATTTATGGGACCCAGCCACGCCAGCCACCTGCGTCCTCTCCCGCCTCAGGTCTTCTTGGCACTGTCTTGGCACCGGGTTCAGGTGGGGGATGAGGAGAGAGTGCGGTAGATGGAGTGGAAGTCTACTATCACTTTAAAATAAACCACGCGCAAGTCACCGTCCCTGCACCACCTGGTGTGGAGCATACGGTGGACCTTGTCGAATTCGACGGTCGAACTGCCATGTGTGTGTTCCCTAAACGCGCCACGTGGTAGATGCGTTGGACAAAAACGGGGGCCACATCAAGGCACGGCATGCGTTATTCGGGTTGCGCTCCACTAACAAATGCCGAACATGGAGGTGTTGTGGCACGCCTAGGGTGGCTAGGACTTATGGGACCCAGCCGCGCCAGCCACCTGCGTCCTCTCCCGCCCCCGGTCTTCCTGACTCTGTTATGACACCGGGTTCAGGTGGGGAAGTAGGAGAGAGTGCGGTAGATGGAGTGGAAGTCTACTATCACTTTAAAATAAATCACGCGCAAGTCACCGTCCCTGCACCACCTGGTGTGGAGCATACGGTGGACATCGTCGGACTACGACGGTCGAACTGTCGTGTGTGCGTACCCCCCTAAACGGGCCACGTGGTAGATGCGTTGGACCAACACGGGGGCCACATTAGGGCACGGCAGGCGTTATTCGATTTGCGCTCCCATAAAAAATGACGAACATGGAGGTGTTGTGGCACGCCTAGGGACGGCTAGGAATTATGGAAACCAGCCACGCCAGCCACCTGCGTCCTCTCCCGCCTCAGGTCTTCTTTGCACTGTTTTGACACCGGGCTCAGGTGGGGGATGAGGAGAGAGTGCGGTAGATGCAGCGCAAGTCTTCTATCACTTTAAACTAAATCACGCGCAAGTCACCGTGCCTGGTCCACTTTCCCATGGAGCGTACGGTGGACATAGTCGAACTACGACGGGCGAACTATCGTGTGTGTCGTCGTGTGTGTGTGTGTAACCGCGTGATCACGCCAATGTGTGTTTTGTGTGGAGTGGCAGACTGGCGGACTGAGGGTCAGGCTGCAATGGCTCCTTCTTAATGTGGCCTTTATGGCACACCCACTTCGTGAGATCCAAGCCAGGTGTGGTGGTACGCCCAGGGGCGGCTCCGGTTGCGCCAACCACCTACGCCCTCTCCCATCTCCGGTCTTCTTGACTCTGTTATGACATCGGGTTCAGGTGGAGAAGTAGGAGAGAGTGCGGTAGATGGAGTGGAAGTCTACTATCACTTTAAAATAAACCAAGCGCAAGTCACCGTCTCTGCACCACCTGCTGTGGAGAATACGGTGGACCTCGTCGAAATCGACGGTCAAACTGCCATTAGTGTGGGGGAGGAGGAGAAAGTGCGGTAGCTGCAGCGCAAAGCTACTATCAATTTAAAGTAAATCACGCACATATTCACCGTCCATGCTCCACATTCCCATGGAGCATACGGTGGACCTCGTCGAAATCGACGGTCGAACTGCCATGTGTGTGCGCCCTAAACGGGCCACGTGTTAGATGCGTTAGACCAACACGGGGGCCACATCAGGGCACGGCATGCGTTATTCGGGTTGCGCTCCGCTAACAAATGCCGAACATGGAGGTGTTGTGGCATGCCTAGGGGCGGCTAGGACTTAGGAGACCCGGCCGCGCCAGCATCCTGCGTCCTATCCCATCTCCGGTCTTCTTGACTCTGTCGTGACACCGGGCTCAGGTGGGGGATGAGGAGAGAGTGCGGTAGATGGAGCGCAAGTCTTCTATCACTTTAAACTAAATCACGTGCAAGTCACCGTCCCTGGTCCACTTTCCCATGGAGCATACGGTGGACATCGTCGAACTACGACGGTCGAACTATCGTGTGTGTCGTCGTGTGTGTGTGTAACCGCGTAATAACCCCAATGTGCATTTTGTGTGGAGTGGCAGACTGGCGGACTGAGGGTCAGGCTGCAATGGCTCCTTCTTAATGTGGCCTTTATGGCACTCCCACTCCGTGAGATCGGAGCCAGGTGTGGTGGTACGCCCAGGGGCGGCTACGGTTGCGCCAACCACCTACGCCCTCTCCCATCTCCGGTCTTCTTGACTGTGTCATGAGACCCGGATCAGGTAGGGTAGGAGAAGAGTGTGCGGAAATGATAACCGCCGCGGTATGAAGGTTGCCAACTGACAATTACACTCAGACATCGCAGTCAGTACAATGTTTGTTGAGTGGAGTGGCTGCCTGGTGGTCTGAGAGTCAGGCTGCGATGGCTCCTACTTAAAGTGACCTCTGACTATCTCACACATGTGAGATGTAAGTCGTTCAACCCCCTGTTGTGTGAAATCCTGGTCCTTGTGTTTGGGGGCCAGGTCGTGTACGTAGTACACGAAGACGAAGTCACCAGCAGCTGTGCCCCTTCCGCATCAGACAACTGACCGGCTCGTAAATCGGTTTGACTGTGGGGGTGGGTGAGAGAGTGAGGTCGACAGCTCAGCATATGCTCCTCACTATAAACAATCTGACGTGCTTGAAACTTTCACGGTGCGCTAAAAGCCGTGGCTTTGAAGGTTGCCAACTAACGGGATAACTCGGACCACGTGGTCAGTCCTATGTGTGTTTTGTGTGGAGTGGCTGACTGGCGGACTGAGAGACAGGCTGCAATGGCTCCTTCTTAATGTGGTTTTTATGGCACTCCCACTTCGTGGGATCCGAGCCAGGTGTTGTGGTATGCCCAAGGGCGGCTCCGGCCGCGCCAGCCACCGGCGTCCTCTCCCACCTCCAGTCTTCTTGACTCTGTCTTGACACCGGGCTCAGGTGGGGGAGGAGGAGAGAGTGCGGTAGCTGCAGCGCAAGGGAACTATCACTTGAAACTAATTCACGCGCAATTCGCCGTCCCTGCACCTCCCTTCCGTTGAGCATACTGTGGACATCGTCGAAATCGACGGTTGAACTGTCGTCGTGTCAGACGCCGCATTGGAGACGTGGAAAATCAATCGCTTTCCGAGATGTACTGCAGAGGCCCTTTTTTCCCTCAAAAAGGCTCCGCTGACTTCTTCCAGCAAATGTCTAACATCCAACCATTTGAAAGAACTATCTGCGCTTGGCCTTTAAACGACATCAAATGATACATGCGTATGAATCAATGCTGCAAACATGCACCATGAACCAACTATGCCTACTGATGTCCAGTTCTCCATTTATTTGACCGATCGACGGTCGATTGCTATATGGGAGCCATCCCACGTCAATTCGGCGTATTCCTCACTGCGCCAAGATTCGTTGCACTGGAGATTGCCGAATCACAGGATAACTAAGTCCGCATCGGAATGTGGTAGAGTAACTGGTGGACTAAGATTTAATCTGAAATAACTCCTTATTGCTGAGCCGCAATTCCTGTAGCCTGTAGGCTCTGTGCACGTCCCCCTACCTCCGATCATCTAATAGAGCAAGATTGATAGGGGAGGAGCGAGTGCGGCAGGTGCTACGCAAGTCTGCCTCCCAGTAAACTAATTTACGCGCAATTTGCCGCTGTCGCATCCATTCAGTGAGGTACATGCTGGACAGCACTGAACTGTCAGAACCTCGCTAGTTTGAGTTACAGAAAGAAGACTTGATCCATTCAATCAACAATAGCCCCATCTGGATTGTCTACGGTCTGTGTGCAACCTTTATTCGCATAGGTCTTCCTCGTCCTTGGAAGTCCTCACATCGAAAGTCGACTCTCCTCCTGTTTGGCAGCCGCATCGGGGCAGCAGCGTTATCAGTTCTCCACTTCAAACACTGTATGAAATCTGAAAATTAGTATATTAAATTTTTGAACGTGCTTTTTCCTGGAGATGCTTTCCCTCTTGCATTACTGATACAGACGGAGAAAGGCCTAAAATTGGCCCGTGAATGAAGCATTTATGCACTTTCATGTTGAATTTTTCGACTACTGACGATTTTTTTATTAATTTTGTCCATACGTTTACTGTAAAAAAATTAATTACATTTATTTTAAGCTTCTTAAAAGATGTAATTTAAAAAAATTGCATTTCTTATGTACCGCCCACCCCCGCCACGACAGGAATATAAAAGCCTCCCGCTCCCCACCGTCCACGTCAAACAGGGGGTTTTAGGTTCATTTTGAGGGGTAAATATTTCCATATCTTAACCCTAACCGTAAGCTCCCTGGAACGCTGCGCAAGCCACCAGTACCAAATGTCGGTTCCTGGTGGCGTAGAAGCAATCCCCACCGAAGAATATGCAAGATTCTAATGCTGCTACTCTTAAAATGGGTCCGCTTTCATAAAAGAAAGCAGTTTGGGTGGCATTTGAAAGTTATTCCGGGATATTTTCTGCCTCGTGAGATGCCAAGCAACATTCGGAAACATATTTTCAAGCCGAAAAACACAAATCCAAAGGAAGACCAATCACGCCGGAGTACCGGCTTTTTAACTAGTTTCATGTCGGGGGCCGCAAAAAATACCCTCTACATGGAGCAGATGCAATTGCTAGAAAAAGAAGTTTATTGGTCTGACGTTGATGATTCTCACACGAAACCCTCATCAGAGACAGTCGCAGATTATGGGTTCCAGTGAGAATCCGAAACGTCGGGCCAAGACGCTTCTTGCTCCAGCGATCGCATCTTCCACTTCTGAGCTGTTTCCTGGAATTCGCCTGTACGCTTCACCGTCATCAAACTACACTTTGTAAAAATTACAACATCTGCAGCAGGACGTTTCTTTATTGATTTTCGACACCTTAAAAAGATCTGCTATATTTTATGGAAACCAGGCGTGAAAATATTCCTTTTTATAAATATTTCGTCCAGGATTACTTATTCTTCAAATTTTACGCTTGAAGAAGGGCAAATGTTTATTTTAAAAAGTTTAGAAGTGCAAGACTTTACCAAACCTTGAACGGTCCAGTTAAAAAGCATCGTATCTGGCCATGCCGTATACAATATACAGCATAGTCCACGCAGTGTGTATGAGCCCTGTGTGATTGGCGTAGATAAATGTGAAATTTTGATTGGACGGAATGTATACAGCTTGTTGTTCAGAAACGCATGATTCAAGCGCAATGGCAAGTCAGATTTAAAATTATTTGGCAATTGAAAAGTATTTTTAGGAGGAAGGCAGATGATTCGCGACTCGAGTAAGTCTAGGCAAACGCACGACCGTGTTCAGTTGACTCACTTTCATTTCTTCCTTACAATTTTGAATCCACACAAGCGGACTGAATGCCGCAAACATGTCTCCTGCGAGAACAGGCACAGGAGCAATGCAATCATGGCTGATTGCATAACTGTGGTGGGCATCTACCAGATTTGACCGGATGAATCAGAAAAGATTCGCTTGAAGTGGGAGCACGATCGAGGTCTAGGTTTTTTTTTCGAACTTTTAGCAATGAGCCAACTTTAAACTTTGGTCCCTGCCTATGCAGTTGGCACGCTAATGCGCTAGTTTCACATTGACTCCCTCATTGCCACTTTCATCTGTCCCGTGATAAAAGTCCACCTGGCAGTCAAAAACATATCAAACATTGCCAAGTTTTGGCTTGGCGGACTGTCAGACACCCGCTTGTGTTGAACATAAAAAGATCCTGCAGTGAAAGTACAAAGTTCACGGAAACAACGACAGACCGTTTGTCGGTAACTCGGCCAAAGCCTGTTGCGAGCGACCAGTTTTCATACTCTTAAATGGTGTGATTGTCTGAGAGACGTACGAGGCCTCAAAATCCACAGTGGTGAAGGCTCTGACCGCGTTTGGGTTGTGTGTGTGTGTGTGTGTGTGTGTGTGTGTGTATGTGTGTGAGGGGGGTGTAGGGGTACTAGTTAGGGGCAGCACCACACAGCTTGCATTTGGTCGCTCCATTTGTCTCGTACAGGTGGTGAATGCTCCTGTGGCCGCCTCTAACTGGTACCCAACTCTCACCTGTGGCTCCTCGAAGTTGGGTTCTTCCCAGCGGCCACACCCCAGGGCAACCGTCACGACCGGCAGGGCTAAACCAGGTGAGGGTCTCCGGTGTTGTGTGTGCCTCCACACCCGGTATGCCTGACTCCCGAACTTCCCACCTCCCCCTCTCAAAAAGTCCTACGGTGGGGGCGACAGCAACCCCGTAGGCGGCCCAAACTAACTCAGGTCGTTCTTCCCACTAAAAACAAAACCGTGACCCATAGTGGAGTTCGGCAGCCGTCTGGGATGTCCGAGCAGCCCTATTTAGGGATAGCACTGCTTGCCTCCTCGCGGAGGAAGGGGCTAGAAAAATGTGCCCTAAAAAAATTGCTGGTTCTCACGTCTTCTGCAGCCGGCCGCGGCTCTCAGATCGCAAACTACGCGGTCGTAAAAACTCAAACAAACAACAATACCCCCGTCCTCATCCCCCTCGCCATACTCTCCAGGCTGCTCGGGTGAGTCCACTCACACTAGCAGCCTGGAATATTCGTTCCCTTTTTAGACAATCCTAGAGAGCAACCGGCCGGAACGGAGGACGGCGCTAGTCGCTCGGGAACTGGTGCGCTACAAGGTGGACATTACTGCTCTCAGCGAGACCCGATTCTCTGAACAGGGTCAGCTGGAGGAGGTGGGGGGCCGGCTACACTTTCTTCTGGAGCGGCCGGCCAAAAGGCAGAGCGACGCGACGCTGGTGTTGCCTTTGCCATTCGTAACGACATCGTGGGACGTCTGCCCTGTCTGCCGCAGGGTATCAATGATCGCCTGATGAGCCTCCGCCTGCCTCTTCGGGGAGACCAGTTCGCCACCATCATCAGCGCCTACGCTCCCCAATGACAATCTCTGATGCGGCGAAGGACAAATTCTACGAGGACCTGCACGCCTTGCTGGTGACTGTGCCGAAAGAGGACAAGTTAATTGTCGCCCTGGTGATTTCAATGCCCGCGTCGGGACGGACCACGCTGCCTGGCAGGGAGTGCTGGAGTCCCCACGGTCTCGGTAGCTGTAACGATAATGGCCTCCTTCTTCTGCGCACGTGTGCGGAACACCGTCTCCTGCTGACCAACACCTTCTTCCGCCTTCCGACGCGGGAGAAGGCCACGTCAAATGCACCCTCGGTCGCGGCGCTGGCATCTGCTGGACTATGTTCTCGTCCGGAGGCGAGATCGACAGGACGTGCTGGTAACCAAGGCGATCCGCGATGCCGATGGTTGGACAGATCACCGCCTTGTCATCTCCCAGATGAGGCTCCGACTGCAACCCCGACAGAAGGCCCCAAGGTAAGAGGCCGCCATGTAAGTTAAATACTCTTTTATTAAATTTGCCTGCTCACTGTTTTGATTTCAGCAACCAAATAACCGAGAAACTGGAGGGACCTGCATGCTCCAGATGATAACGCTACCGTGGAGACACGATGGTGTCAACTGCGAAATGTCATCCAGTCCACCGCCCTCGATGTACTCGGACGCGCACACCGTCGACACCAGGACTGGTTTGACGACAATGACGCCGACATCAGCAACTTACTCGCGGAAGAATAGACTACACAAAGCCTACATGGACCTTCGGACTGACGCCACCAAAGCAGCCTTCTTCAGATGCAGGCGCCTTGTACAACAACGGCTGCGGGGAGATGCAGGATGCCTGGATGATCCGAAAGGCTGAGAAATCCAGGGGGTATGCGGACCGCAATGAAATGAAAAAAACTTTTCAAAGCCATCAAAGCCATCTACGGCCCGTGTATCAAGGGGTCCGCACCGCTGCTCAGCTCTGACGGCACAACACTGCTGACAGAGAAATCGCAAATTCTGAAGCGCTGGGCCGAGCACTTCAGAAAGTGTCATAATTGCTCATCAGCCATCTCCGATGCTGCCATTGACCAGCTCCCTCAAGTGGACACGAACAATGACCTGGATCTGCCGCCTTCCCTACCAGAAACCATCCGGGCCGTGCAGCAGATTTCCAGCGGTAAAAGCACCGGGATCCGACGCAATCCCACCCGGAAGTCTACAAGCACGGTGGGCCCCGGCTGATGGCAGAACTCACAACACTATACCGGAGATGTGGCGCCAAGGACAAGTTCCTCAGGATTTCAAAGACGCGACCATCGTCCATCTCTACAAACGGAAGGGGAACCGGCAACTCTGTGATAATCACAGAGGCATCTCGTTGCTCAACATCGCCGGGAAGATCTTCGCCCGTATCCTTCTCAATCGTCTTAACGGTCACCTAGAGCAGGGCCTGCTTCCGGAAACCAATGTGGCTTCCGCCGACACCGCGGAACAACCGATATGATCTTTGCCGCCCGCCAGCTACAAGAGAAGTGTCAGGAGATGCGAACTCACCTATACACTACCTTTCGTGGATCTAACGAAAGCCTTTGACACGGTGAATCGTGACGGACTGTGGAAAGTCATGCAGAAATTCGGCTGTCCTGAGGCGGTTCACGCACATGGTGCGTCAGCTTCATGACGGGATGTCGGCGCGCGTCACTGACAACGGGACGGTATCCGAAGCATTCGCAGTGACCAGCGGAGTGAAGCAGGGCTGCGTACTGGCCCCACCCTCTTTCAGTCTCATGTTCTCGGCTATGCTGATGGACGCCTACCGTGATGAGCAGCCTGGTATCCGCATCGCCTACAGAACTGACGGGCACCTTCTCAACAGTCGGCGTATGCAGGCTCCAACGCGCGTGTCTACGACTACAGTCCATGACTTGCTCTTCGCGGACGACTGCGCCCTTAACACCGTGACGGAGGAGGACATGCAAAGGAGCATGGACCTCTTCGCCGAAGGCTGCGCCGATTTTGGATTAACAATCAGTACAGCCAAAACGGTTGTCATGCACCAGCCGCCACCCAGCGCGGAATACAATGCTCCTCGAATCAATGTCAGCGGTGCTCAGCTCAAAAAACGTGGAAACCTTCAGCTTATCTAGGAAGCACGATGTCGCGCAACACGAGAATCGATGACGAGGTTGCTCAACGGATCTCCAAAGCTAGTCAGGCCTTTCGGCCGGCTGCGAGTCCTCCGTGTGGAATCGCCACGGTATTCACCTGAACACCAAACTGAAGATGTACAAGGCCGTCGTCTTGACGACACTCCTTTACGGAGCGGAAACCTGGACCGTCTACTCGAACCAAGCCAGGAAGCTGAATCACTTTCATCTCAGCTGCCTCCGCAGAATACTGAAGCTGAGATGGCAAGACAGGATCCCGGACACGGAAGTCCTGGAGCGGACCGGAATCCTCAGCATCCATGCCATGCTGGGAGGCAAGTGCAACTGCGATGGAGCGGCCACCTGGTAAGAATGGACGACGAGCGACTACCCAAACGACTTTTCTACGGTAGATGTCGCTACGGGTTCTCGCCGGCAGGGGAGGTCAAAAACGACGCTACAAGGACACTTTGAAGAAATCGCTGAAGCAACTGCAAATCAACTCGGCGACCTGGGAGGACCTCGCCCAGGATAGACCGGCATGGAGAAGATCGAGTGAAGACTGGTTCAGCGATCTATAGAGGCCAACCGGATC
>WEDG01001966.1:0-57106 GCA_017591395.1 Schistocephalus solidus | reverse complement strand
AATAACCAAGCATGGACGCAGACACCATTGTCATGGCTCAGTTGTTGATCACCGTCTTCGGGAGTCGCATCCACGGTTACTACTGACCGTGGGCCCAGTCGAATCTGCGACCAAAATCTTCTTCCAGCGTTCGATCCGCACTCTGTCCTGTAGCCACGGAGATCGAAACAACCACTAGCGTAGGCAAACCGCATTTAGGAGGATAAAGATGTTGTCTCTTTTTATTGATTTTTAGGTGGCCAATAGCGTAAAACTACGAGGCACAAACACGTTGCTTAGGAGGCAGGATGACACAGAACGTGTTCAGATCTACCCCAGTCAAATGCCTCGGATGGTCTCTGTCATATGCCCGAGATAATATCAAAGCGCGTTTGGACTATGCTCGATGCTCTTCTTCGAAGAATGGATTGTTAACAGCAATAAACAAACAACTCCGGTTTCCACAAAACATTCAGACGCACAAAAATCATCCGCAACCGTAGAGGATGACAAAAACGTACGAATGCATCGTCCTCGGGAATGCTTTTGCCGATATCGTTATCACGGCTGGTCCGTAGTCAATACGGACGTCAAAAACCCGCAAGTAGCGCACATATCTCGGAGGAACATCGGCTTCCAAGCCGTCCATTCCACAATAAATCCACACTGAAATATCTGAAGCTGTAAATTTCCCTCAATATGCTTCTCTTTAATATCGAGGGATTATTTTCTTGTAGGTCCGGCAATACGGAACTGAAAAAGAACTTTCACCTTTTGCTAGCATCTAGGGCAAACCTACTTTGAATGACATAGCTTGTAAACCATCATCATGATGGCACTCACCAGCTTTAGTCCGCGGTCAGCTGCCAGGAGCTTGACTAATAATTCTACACTGAAATCTTTCCCAGGACTACAAACATAATCCAAACAGAATCGCAACTCAAATAACAGGACTAGTCACAGAATTCATCCTAGTCCACCGCCCTGAGCCGATCAAGGTTTTTGCATTTCTCCGGGACCGGATACATACGCAGTAGCCTTTCATAGCCTATCATGAGGATGGATTTGCCGAGCAGGTTCTCGGGCCCTTATCCTTGCAATGAATTTAATGGAACGTTGGAAAATTGTCATTCCAAACTCCTTTATTCTTTGCTGGCAATACGTATCTGCCTAGTCTCACTACTACTATTACTACTAACCGCTGTGAGGCCGCTGGCCTGGCTCGATAGTGGGCCTCAAGACAGAGCGGTTCACATGAACTCTGTTAGCTCTCTGGTGAGCGTTTCTCAAAGAAAGCAAATCTGCTACCGTACTCCAGAGTGAATGAACGAATTTTTATTCTTAAAACAGGATCAAGCTTACCTGGACAGACAACCGCAATACTCTTTTCCGCTGTTTCTCGTCAGCACTGCTCCACCGGATGAATCAATTTATTTCCTATGCTGCCTCAGCTAATATATGTTTTTAACAATAACCCGTGCATACCTCACCATTTTGCAACTCAATCGTAATAAGAAACCGTATTTCTGCTTACGACCTCTAAGGTGCACAGCTCTTATAGGACTTTTGTCATTAAGATGTACGTATAAGACCAATGTTGGTTATAGGAAAAATTCCGGAACATGTGAATAGAACATGTTTTGTCTCATTTTAATTACTAGCTTTTGGCACCATACACTAATTTTTTCATCACCAAACTGGCGGTGGAAGCTTAAAACCGGTAGGATTTAGCGCAGTCTGAGCATTTCGGTTTCACGGAACCATCCGCCGTTCAGGAAACGTGTGTCGTGCAAGCACCTTTAGAGCTGCAAGCAAGTGTTATGATCTTGTCACAAGTCTCGATGGTAACCCATGTAATAAAGCCTCGAATGAATCCCATATGAGGACTTAACAGCAAGGGCTGGAGGAAGAAAAGGTGCATTGCCGCATACCAAAAAGAGTATTTAAGGTGAACAAATAACAACAAATGTCAACAATAACAGCAAAGGAGAATGTCACAGGTTGACTGAACTCAAACCACCAGAAGTGTCCTTGCGTAGTCCGCGGGCTAAACCGCTTACCCATCTGTATGGTTGCGTCGAAATCCAATCCTAACGGGAGCTCGCGTGACCTCAGCAAGCACAAGGCCGGTGGGTGACACGAACGGGCGGCTTGCGAGCGAGTTGATTAGGCTGCACTCTCCTAACAGAAAGCGTTTTTACTGTGTGACTAACAGCCGATGCTGATGCCCGTACGGTAACGGCACAGATGTCCGAAAAATTTCATTTGAATAGCACGTAAGATAGCCAGTCATCGACGCTTATAATGCATGGTTCGTTTGTTGCGAGGGTAACTGCTACATCGTGTCTACTATATGAAATGTGTAGGTCACCGTAGTATAACTGACCGGAAGGTTTTTCCGGGATATCAATTTCCGGGCGCCTGCGTTGATGATGCTGACTGTATCGATGAAAAGTGCTCTCCGTCTGACTTTGGGCACCAAGCTCTATGAGGGTTCTAATGTTTCAATATTAAAGTTTAAAAGAGTCCGTTCTCGATTGAATAATTCACCACCAAACCATTTCGTGGTAAGCATCGGTCCCCGTGAAGGCCGTGGCCATGTAGATAGCAAATCGATTTTTAAAATTATTTGAGGTTCCATGAGAGTTTTTGAATACAGGCTGGCCCCCATCAGCAGCTCGCATTATAAGCAGAACTATATAGAATCACAATTTATTTCAGTAAAATTGGTGAACTTTTATTGCATACTTTTTAAAAATCTCTTTAAATATAGGATATGTAAATAAAAATCTAGAGTAATTTTATAGCACTGTGCTTAATACCATTGTGAGGATTAAAGTCCTTTCTTCCTAATGCGCACATCGTAATAAACGTTGTATTTGGATTTCAAGCGTCAACTACTTTTTCTGACCTTTTATCCCATAAGCTGCAGTTTGGCGGGATAAAAGTGACTCAAAAACCTGCCCACCATAAATTAAAAAAGGAAATCTCAAAAGTGGATGTACGAACGCCAACTCGCTTAAGCCACGGGCGAATTAATTTCACGCTAGCTGCCGTATAAGCACCGGAGCTCCTATGGGAAAATTCCACATGATCTGAAGGCTCAAGTTGCAGCGACGAATGACTATCGGAGCGCACGCAAAAGCGAAGATAGAGGAAAAATGTCACAGCATTAAATGTCACTTTATTGAATTTTTGCTATCCAGCACCCTCGGTGTTCCTATATAATAATACAAATTGCAGGGATAAGGATATTAAATTAATTTCTTTTATATACTCGATTCGAAAGAAAAATTATCCATTGTTTAAAAAATTCAGAAAATCAAATTAAATATAGTCTATCGCTTATGCAATAAAGATTAGCATTAAATGCTGAGGCATCTTCTAAATATAATTATTTGCTAGGATGATTTCAGTGCATATATGAAAAAGAAATAAATATTTAAATGGGATGGGGATAAACAGTGTTGAGGAGCGAAAAAGAAGAGGCCCTTTCTCTTTTGATAGTAGTGATTTATTACGTCGCCATAAATTAAACAAACTTTTGCAAATTCATCGAAAATTCCATTTAATCGGTTTTTCCAAAAGTCATATATATATATATATATATATATATAAACATATATATATATAAATATATATATATATATATATATATATATATATATATATATATATATCGGGGAAATAATTTCTGAAAATATTAAGTGCAGGACATGGACTCGGGTGATTCGGACATGACTTTTTAGGGTCAGACCCGAAATTTCAATACACGAGGATTAATAAGCCAGAAATGGCCATTCCGGTCTCGCTTGTCTTTGTCGGTTCCATTTCATCATATGCTACACGTCGCTATGTGACCGCCTGCGAGAGCTCTAGTCTGAGCTCCAGGGCACAACGGAACATACATGTTCCTTATATATATATATATATATATATATATATATATATATATATATATATATATATATATACTGGAAGTAAAGAAGCTATGTGGGAAACAATGAGTAACTTTATTATGTAAATTTTTCGACGCTGGTTCCCCAGGTCGTCGTCAGACTTGTGGTAAATGTGCAAAAAACAGTTAAAATTTAAAACATGTCGGAAAATCGATATTGCTGAATCAGTCCTGCCAATAGCTGTCATTGTTAATGAACATCTAAATATGATTGGCTACCGCCTTTTCCACTTCTCTTTGAGATTTTTGTACAGGGCATCTAATTCGATGTGGCGATTAATGCACGAGTCATCAGAATGCATGGCCTCTAAGAATTCCCGGCCTCTCTTCGATGGGCAGAAGCCAACAATACGCGTTTTTATCCCATGCAAATTTGTGCCCAGTTTCTAGTGTATGCACGGCAACTTGAGACAGGTGGTCTCGTCTCTTGACAGCCAACTGATGTTCGTGTAGGCGTGTAGAGACTGATTTCTCCTGTTTGGCCGCAATACACAACATTACAACTGTTACATGGGATTTTTGTAAACGGCTTCTTTTTTTATCTAAATAGCCAACCCTATCCTTAGGGTGTACAAGCTGGTTTCGAATTGTAGTCGTGGGTTTGTGCGCCACGTAAATTTGGTGCTTCCGCAGGTGTCTTTCAACGAGTTCAGACACGTTCTTAATGTATGGAAGTGTTCGCCAGTTTTTTATTGTGGGCGCATGATCGGAACAATCTAGTTCCTTATCTTTTTCTTTTTTTCTTTGAATTCTTGATGTCTCATGCATCTACGTACAAAAATCTCTGGGGTAACCGTTGCTGGAAAAACAGGTTGAATAGATAAGTGAGTTCAATTTGATAAAGTTCTTTGGTAGAACAGTGGGTTTTTGCTCGTTTGATGAGTGTGTTGACCACGCTTCGTTTGTGGGCGACAGGGTGGTTGCTCTCATAATGTAGGATAACATCCGCATTAGCCTCTTTGCGGTAAACTGATGTTTCAAAGGTCCCGTCAGTCTTTCGCTGTACGAGGACGTCAAGAAAAAGGTAGTTGGTTGTCAATTTCTTTTTCGAGCGTAAAGGTTATTCCAGGTATCGTCGAATTAATAATATTGTGCAGTGTTTCCAGTCGGTCCCTTTTAACGATGACAAACGTGTCATAAACGTAGCGTACCCATAACTTGGGGTTAACCAGTGGTAGGGCAGTAGCTTCTAATTTTTGCATTGTTTCTTCCGCTAGGCAGCCAGAGATGGGTGAGCCCATAGGGCACCCATTTTGCTGTTGATAGAACTCTTGTGAGAATGAAAAAATTTGTTTCTAAGCATAAGTCCAAGAGTTCAAGCAAGGCAGATGTGGGAATATCCATGTCATAAGCGTGAAGTAATTCTTCTGTGTATTGCCTTGCAAGATCTAATGGTATGGACGTGAAGAGAGAA
This sequence comes from Schistocephalus solidus, assembly GCA_017591395.1. Classification (NCBI taxonomy): domain Eukaryota; kingdom Metazoa; phylum Platyhelminthes; class Cestoda; order Diphyllobothriidea; family Diphyllobothriidae; genus Schistocephalus; species Schistocephalus solidus. The sequence continues at coordinate 51,755 of WEDG01001966.1, read as the reverse complement.
ACAACATCGAAAGACACCATTATTTCATCTGCTGCAATGTTGAGTCTTCGTAATTTGTCCAGAAACCCTAGGGAGTTGTCAATGGATGTTTCACAATTCTTTGTCAATGGGTGTAATTTGCGGAAAAGCCACTTAGAATTCTTATAATTGGGTGCACCGATTAACGATACTATCGGTCGCAGTGGCACCTCTGGCTTGTGAACCTTAGGTAGTCCATAGATCTTAGCTATGGTCGGTTCAGTTTGTCTCAAGGATTTGGCAATATCTCCTGATATTTGCTTCTTTCCTGTAAGACGTTTAAAGTACTTTTTTTCAATTGATGAATTCTGTGCTTTTTAGTGGGATCTGCGTCAAGAGGTTTATAGGTTGACCTATCTTGTAACAATGACAGCATCTTTTTATCGCAGTCTGCTTTGTCCAAGATAGCTGTTGAACCTCCTTTGTCCGCAGGAAGGATTACGATGTTTTTGTCTGTTTTGAGAGATTTGAGGGCTTTCTTTCTTCGTTTGATAGTACTGAAAATGGATTTCGGTTCTTTAAAGCATGTACAGTGTTATTTCGAATTGTGAAACGTTCATCTTCTGTAAGAGGTTCCACCCTGTCGCCCACAAACGAATTGTGGTCAACACACTCATCAAACGAGCAAAAACCCACTGTTCTACCAAAGAACTTTTATCAAATTGAACTCACTTATCTATTCAACCCTGTTTTCCAGCAACGGTTACCCCTAGAGATTTTGTACGTTGATGCATGAGACATCAAGAATTCAAAGAAAATGAAAAAGATAAGGAACAAGATTGTTCCGATCATGCGCCCACAATAAAAAACTGGCGAACACTTCCATACATTAAGAACGTGTCTGAACTCGTTGAAAGACACCTGCGGAAGCACCAAATTTACGTGGCGCACAAACCCACGACTACAATTCGAAACCAGCTTGTACACCCTAAGGATAGGGTTGGCTATTTAGATAAAAAGAAGCCGTTTACAAAAATCCCATGTAACAGTTGTAATGTTGTGTATTGCGGCCAAACAGGAAAATCAGTCTCTACACGCCTACACGAACATCAGTTGGCTGTCAAGAGACGAGACCACCTGTCTCAAGTTGCCGTGCATACACTAGAAACTGGGCACAAATTTGCATGGGATAAAACGCGTATTGTTGGCTTCTGCTCATCGAAGTGAGGCCGGGAATTCTTAGAGGCCATGCATTCCGATGACTCGTGCATTAATCGCCACATCGAATTAGATGCCCTGTACAAAAATCTCAAAGAGAAGTGGAAAAAGGCGGTAGCCAATCATATTTTAGATGTTCATTAACAATGACAGCTATTGGCAGGACTGATTCAGCAATATCGATTTTTCCGACATGTTTTTAAATTTTAACTGTTTTTGCACATTTTACCACAAGTCTGACGACGACCTGGGGAACCAGCGTCGAAAATTTACATAATAAAGTTACTCATTGTTTCCCACATAACTTCTTTACTTCGAATTATACTTCTTGGGATGCCCGTATTCCAATTTATTCGTATATATATATATATATACGGTTCCTGTGAGGCGAACTATGTCGGAGAGACCGGTAAGCGACTACAGACCCGCATGAGTGAGCACGCAAGGGCCGTAAGAAGGATGGATCAGCTCTCGTTGGTGGCGGAACACTGTGCAGCCTCTGGACACATTTTATCTTTCCAGGACGCCAAAATCCTAGGCCGAGGTATCGACCAAACAGCCAGAGAAACGCTCGAAGCCTGGCACACCGTACCTTCTTCCATTAACCGTTGTAGGATTCTCTCGGCGGCCTAGCAGGCCCTACGAGTGCGGCTCAATCAACAGAATCGCAGGCAAGAAGTCAGACTCTTCGCGGTGGCAAGCAATCGCATAACGAGCCAGAACACATGCCTGAGTGAACCCTAGGCCACGCACCAACACATTCGAGGGGATAACCGCGGAGAACGCAAACCAGCAAGACCTCCGGCCAGGCATGAACGTGGACGCAGGTGAACTTAGTTTGCGCACGAAAACCGATGATGAGCGTCTCCAACCCGATAGGAATGGAGACACCGGCAATGACTCAGCAACCACCGATGAGCCGTGCACGGACAGATTCAAACGAGGGACGAGAAACAGACATGCGGGTCCGGTACACCAAACGCGGGCAATGCAGACGAGGTCAATGACACTTGCCATCCCGACACAGCCCCCAGGCGAGGCGAGGGAAAATAAAAATCAGTGATCAGCAGGACAGCAACTAACTCCCCCACCCCCCTGCAGTGCATCCTGCACTAATAGCTGCAGAGCCAGCATGTTCAGAATCCATAAATACTGTGAGGCGCCGTACTGAACCTACCTCCGACGATGGAATCTTGTTTGATTTTGAAACGTCAGGATATAAAACCTATTGTTCCCATGATCGCCTCTTCTTCTGATTTATGCCCGGGGACGCGCATTTTTGCTTCAATTAGCAATATTTTCGGGCGCGAAGCGCTACAGTCAGCACGTCGATGGGAAATCTTTGCCCTTCGCGTGTCTTCAACGTACGCGCAAATCGAATTCCTACACAGATGCCTCGACAACCGTGTGCTACCGAAAAGCCTGTCCTACAAGCCACCGGTGAACACAACGCTTGCGAAGCAATGGGTGATGCAACATGGCAGGCGAATGACCCGTGCTCTTATCCAGGACTGCCAGTTGAGGGCTGCAGAAATACCGCAGAATTTTTGAGCCAGATTATTCCGAAGGGTTTAGAGCTCATAGGAGAGAACGGTGTATCACTGTTGGACCGAGTAATCAATATTCGAGCCAGAGAACTGCGATCTAGACGAGATATGGAGCTGAAAGTTAAATTCCAAAAGTTAAGCCCCACCACCCAAGATCACGACGAGACGCCGGTCCACAATTTATCCTCCAAAGAACTTACACCGGTACAGTTTCAAGTGCTAAAAACATGAAGCATCCTTCAACACTGCGGATGCTGATCCGGTTAATCTTGTGGCCACCATTGAGTCGGTCTTAAAAGCACTCCCAGGAGGCGGAAGATACAAAAGCACCTCATCAGACAACAAGTTACGTCCTTACTGTTGACACACAAACCACGTGCAGCTATTCCAAGAATAGAGCAGGATGCCATCAGGACACTGAACGCTGACAGGAGCATCGTGATACTGCCAGCCGACAAGGGACGTTCCACAGTAGTACTCGATAAGTCGGAATACCTCCGGAAGGCCAACGCTCTACTCGATGACCGTCATGCCTACCACAGGTGCGATGGAGATCCTATGAAGAAGCTAGTGGCAAAAAGCAACGTGACGCTCGCTAGTTTGCAGAGTAACGGGGCCATCTCTAAAGCTGAACGACTGACAATAAAACCTACAGATTCGGCCATGTCGAGATTCTATGGGCTGCCCAAAGTACACAAACATGGTGCTCCACTTCGACCCATTATATCCCTGCGTGGAACACCCACATTCAATCTGGCCAAATGGCTGTTCCAACGTCTGAAGTGCCTTACACCAGACTCTGATACAACGGTACGTTCAGCCGCCCATTTCTTGGAAAGACTCCGTGGTTTTAAACCTTAAGGCAGACGAAGTCATGGTATCATTTGATGTTACCTCACTTTTTCACCTCAATTCCTCAGAGCCTTGCAATTGAAACTGTCAATGACTTGCTTGAGAACCGTTATGACGAGGTAATCAATAAGCCTAAACGGGCGCACCTCATCCAGCTGCTCACTTTCTGCCTCAAAACCTACTTCACCTTTGAGGGAACGGTCTACGAACAGATCAAAGGGACTCCGATGGTTTCGCCGCGGTCTGGTTTCATTGCTGAGGCGGTCCTTCAAAAAGTTGGAGACACGTGTGTTCAGGAAACACAGACCAATATTTTTGGGTGCGGTATGTGGACGATACTTTCGTCGTTCTCAAGCGCGAAACGGTCACCGAATTTCACGCACTCCTGAACTCTATCTATCCGGACATTCAGTTCACGATGGAGGCTGAGGCCAACAGTCAAATGGCGTTCTTAGACGTCCTAGTCCACCGTAAGACCGACGGCAGCCTAAGGACAACGGTATATAGAAAGGCCACCAACACGCGTCAGGTCCTCAGTTACCAAAGTAACCACCCATTGTGCCACAAACGTAGCTGCGTACGGACGCTTTACAAACGGGCGGAAACTCACTGTAGCGAGAAAGGCGACAAAGCAGCTGAGCTCCATTATCTTCAACGAATGTTCATCTCCAACGGTTATCCTCGTAGCTTCATAGAACGCTGCAGACAACCGAGGCAAGTTATACGACCAGTGATAGAACCACCGAAAGTGTGGCGGGCAATACCATATATCGAGAACGTATCTGAAGCTGTTGCTCGTCTCTTACAACCACTGGGGATCGGCGTCGCCCACAAACCTGAGGCGACAATAAGACGTCTGGTAATGAGACCCAAGGCCCCCCTGTCACGCGGCGAAACGGCGAACGTCGTCTATCGTTTTCAGTGCGGTTCCTGTGAGGCGAACTATGTCGGAGAGACCGGTAAGCGACTACAGACCCGCATGAGTGAGCACGCAAGGGCCGTTAGAAGGATGGATCAGCTCTCGTTGGTGGCGGAACACTGTGCAGCCTCTGGACACATTTTTTCTTTCCAGGACGCCAAAATCCTAGGCCGAGGTATCGACCAAACAGCCAGAGAAACGCTCGAAGCCTGGCACACCGTACCTTCTTCCATTAACCGTTGTACGATTCTCCCGGTGGCCTACCAGGCCCTACGAGTGCGGCTCAATCAACAGAATCGCAGGCAAGAAGTCAGACTCTTCGCGGTGGCAAGCAATCGCATAACGAGCCAGAACACATGCCTGAGTGAACCTAGGCCACGCACCAACACATTCGAGGGGATAACCGCGGAGAACGCAAACCAGCAAGACCTCCGGCCAGGCATGAACGTGGACGCAGGTGAACTTAGTTTGCGCACGAAAACCGATGATGAGCGTCTCCAACCCGATAGGAACGGAGACACCGGCAATGACTCAGCAACCACCGATGAGCCGTGCACGGACAGATTCAAACGAAGGAAGAGAAACTGACATGCGGGTCCAGTACACCAAACGCGGGCAATGCAGACGAGGTCAATGACACTTGCCATCCCGACACAGCCCCCAGGCGAGGCGAGGGAGAATAAAAATCAATGATCAGCAGGACAGCAACTAACTCCCACACCCCCCTGCAGTGCATCCTGCACGAATAGCTGTAGAGCCAGCATGTTCAGAACCCATAAATACTGTGAGGCGCCGTACTGAACCTACCTCCGACGATGGAATCTTGTTTGATTTTGAAACGTCAGGATATTAAACCTATTGTTCCCGTGATCGCCTCTTCTTCTGATTTATGCCCGGGGACGCGCATTTTTTTGCTTCAATTGGCAATATATATATATATATATATATATATATATATATATATATATATATTTAATAACTGAGTAAGTATGCATTCCGAGATGATAATGAAGAAAGAAGGTTCGTCGGAAAAAATCGAGTTTTACTCGTGAATTTTCAAGTTGGTCACACGACGGGTTGGTGTGACCAATTGAAAATTCACGAGTAAAACTCGATTTTTTCTGACGAACCTTCTTTCTTCATATATATATATGACGGCTAATAAGCCAGAAATGGCAATTCCAGTCTTCCTTGTCTTTGTCGGTTCCATTTCATCATATATATATATATATATAAATACATTATATATATAACCATAAGCGCTACGGCGCCCGAGGCTCGAACTCTCAACCCGTCGGTTAGAAGTCCAACTCTCTATCTTCTATGCCACGTGCTTATTGTCTTGCTTGTATTGATCGGAAAAGTTAATTATGGTAAGTAGGCACCCACCGATCGGTTATAAACTCAGAGCGTTTGAACGCATACCAACAGGTAACTAGTTTGTGCTTCGGGCTTTGCAGCGCTCTTAGGTCGGGTATGGCTGTCTGATGACGGCTAATCAGCCAAACGGCCATTCCAGTCTCCCTTGTCTTTGTTGGTCAGGTTATTCTGCCTATATCATTTACCGCCTCTCGGCTGCTAGTAGGTCTCAAATGAGACGGACAATGTTCTATTCACACATCTTCGGAATTTTCCTATAACCAACATTGTCTTATACAGACATCTTATGGACAAAGTCCTAAAAGAGCTGTGCACCTAAGAGGTCGTGAGCAGAGAAAACGGTTTCTCATTACGAATTGAGTCGCAAAAGAGTGAGGTAACACGAGGTCATTGTTACAAAAACATATATAAGTGAGGCAGCATAGGAAATAAATTGATTCATCCGGTGGAGCAGTGCTGACAAAAACAGCGAAAAAGTATTGCGGTTGTCAGTCCAGGTAGCTTGATCCAGTTTTTAGAATACAGATTCGTTCCATTCACTCCGGATAACGATAGCAGATTTGCTTTCGTTGATAAACGCTCACAGAGAGCTAACAGAGTTCATGTGAACCACTCTGTCTTGAGGCCCACTATCGAGCCCAGGCCAGCGGCCTCACAGCGGCTAGTAGTAATAGTAGAAGAAGACTAGGCAGATGCGTATTGCCAACAAAGACAAAGGAGTTTGGAATGACAATTTCTGGATAATTAGCCATTGTCAGTCAGAGACACTCAACCACTGGTGGTGCACCACAAACTAGCTGTGGACAAACTTGCTGACTTCGTTGCAACGTTCCATTAAATTCATTGCAAGGATAAGAGACCAAGAACCTAAGCCGGCAAAGCTAGTTGCTATGTCGGAAATACGGTCTAATGTCTTTGCCATATAAGATTCATACTACTTGTAATACTACTTGTTTGAAGAATGGGCATTACGTGGTTATTCCACAGTGGTTGATTGTCTTCGACCCAAATGTTCATTGAAATTTCGGGTCTGACCCTAAAAAGTCATGTCCGAAGCACCTGACTCCATGTCCTGCACTTCATAATTTCAGAAATTATTTACCCGATTATTCTCTGGAGTCCATATACCAGAAACCGCATAGAGAACGCTGGGGGACCCACTGAGGAGCCGAACCCCTCGTTGCTGTTTCACGCAGCAGCAGAAACATCGGCGAAACACGTGTCTGAGCTTTTAGCTAGTACCTATGTCGGAAGTACGGTATAACGTCTTTGCCATATAATATTCATACTACTTTTAGTACTACTTGTTTGTAGAATGGGCATTACGTGGTTATTCCACAGTGGTTGATTGTCTTCGACCCAAATGTTCATTGAAATTTCGGGTCTGACCCTAAAAAGTCATGTCCGAAGCACCTGACTCCATGTCCTGCACTTAATAATTTCAGAAATTATTTCCCCGATTATTCTCTGGAGTCCATATACCCGAAACCGCATAGAGAACGCTGGGGGACACACTGAGGAGCCGAAACCCTCGTTGCTGTGTCACGCAGCAGCAGAAACATCGGCAAAACACGTGTCTGGGCTTTTAGCTAGTACCTATGTCGGAAGTACGGTATAATGTGTTTGCCATATAAGATTCATACTACTTGTAATACTAATTGTTTGTAGAATGGGCATTACGTGGTAATTCCACAGTGGTTGATTTTTCTTCGACCCAAATGTTCATTGAAATTTCGGGTCTGACCCTAAAACGTCATGTCCAAATCACCTGACTCCATGTCCTGCACTTAATAATTTCAGAAATTATTTCCCCGATATATATATATATATATATATATATATATATATATATATATATGATAATGTGGAACCGACAAAGACAAGGGTTCCACATTATCAACATATGCTACACGTCGCTATGCGACTGCCTGTGAGTACTCTAGTCTGAGTTCCAGGGCACAACGGAACATAAATGTTCCTTAAGCAGATCGGTGAGCCACACACTATCATATATATATATATATATATGACATTTGGAAAAACCGATTTAATGAAATTTTCAATGAATTTGCAAACGTTTGTTTAATTCATGGCAACGTAATAAATCACTACTATCAAAAGGGAAAGGGCATCTTGTTTTTCGCTCCTCGACACTGTTTATCCCCATCCCATTAAAATATTTATTTCTGTTCATATATGCACTGAAATCATCCTAGCAAATAATTATATGTAGACGATGCCTTAGCATTTAATGCTAATCTTTATTGCATAAGCGATAGACTATATTTAATTTGATTTTTTGAATTTTTTAAACAGTGGATAATTTTTCTTACCGAATCGAGCATATAAAAGAAATTAATTTAATATCCTTATCCTGCAATTTGTATTATTATATAGGAACACCGAGGGTACTGGATAGCAAAATTCAATAAAGTGACATTTAATGCTTTGACATTTTCCTCTATCTTAGCTTTTGCGTGCTCTCCGATAGTCAGTCGTCGCTGCAACTTGAGCCTTCAGATTATGTGGAATTTGTCAATAGGAGCTCCGAGGTTTCGTGCTGATTTTCGGTGCTTATACGGCAGCTAGCATGAACTTAATTTGCCCGCGGCTTAAGCGAATTGGCGTTCGTACATCCGCTTTTGAGATTTCCTTTTTTAATTTATGGTGGGCAGGTTTTTGAGTCACTTTTATCCCGCCAAACTGCGGCTTATGGGATGAAAGGTCAGAAAAAGTAGTTGACGCTCGAAATCCAAATACAACGTTTATTACGATGTGTGCATTAGGAAGAAAGGACTTTAATCCTCATAATGGTATTAAGCTCAGTGCTATAAAATTACTCTAGATTTTATTTACATATCCTTTATTTAAAGAGATTTTTAAAGTATACAATATAAGTTCACCAATTTTACTGAAATAAATTGTGAGTCTATATGGTTCTGCTTATAATGCGAGCTGCTGATGGGGGCCAGCCTGTATTCAAAAACTCTCATGAAACCTCAAATAATTTTAAAAAATCGATTGCTATCTACATGGCCACGGCCTTCACGGGGACCGATGCTTACCACGAAATGGTTTGGTGGTGAATTATTCAATCGAGAACGGACTCTTTAAACTGAATATTGAAACATTAGAACCCTCATAGAGCTTGGTGCCCAAAGTCAGACGGAGAGCACTTTTCATCGATACAGTCAGCATCATCAACGCAGGCGCCCAGGAAATTGATATCCCGGAAAAAACCTTCCGGTCAATTATACTACGGTGACCTACGCATTTCATATAGTAGACACGATGTAGCAGTTACCCTCGCAACAAACGAACCATAAGCGTCGATAACTGGCTATCTTACGTGCTATTCAAATGAAATTTTTCGGACATCTGTGCCGTTACCGTACGGGCATCAGCATCGGTTGTTGAGTCACACAGTAAAAAGCCTTTCTGTTAGGAGGGTACAGCCTAATCAACTCGCTCGCAAGCCGCCCGTTCGTGTCATTCACCGGCCTTGTGCTTGCTGAGGTCACGCGAGCTCCCGTTAGGACTGGATTTCGACCCAACCATACAGATGAGTAAGCAGTTTAACCCGCAGACTACACAAGGACACTTCTAATTGGTTTGAGTTCAGTCCAACCTGTGACATTCTCCTTTGTTATTTGTTCACCTTAAATACTCTTTTAGTATACGGCAATGCACCTTTCTTCCTCAGCCCTTACTGTTAAGTCCTCATATGGGATTCATTCGAGGCTTTATTACATGGGTTACCATCGAGGCTTGTGACAAGATCATAACACTTACTTGCAGCTCTAAGGGGTACTTGCACGACACACGTTTCCTGAACGGCGGATGGTTCCATGAAACCGAAATGCTCAGACTGCGCCATGTAAACATTCACCCAGTTAATGTTTCAACTGCCTAAGACCTGGTTCGCGATTCGAACGTCGAACATGAATGTGTCGTGGCAAGCACGTGATTCTAGCACCGTCGCAAAAATTTGCTGACCCGATTCCTATCCGACATCTGTGCAGCCATTCTGTTGGGCTAAATCCTTCCGGTTTAAGCTTCCACCGCCAGTTTGGTGATAGAAGATTAGTGTATGGTGCCCAAACTAGTAATTAAAATGAGACGAAACATGTTCTATTCACACATGTTCGGAATTTTCCTATAACCAACATTGTCTTATACGTACATCTTAATGACAAAGTCCTATAAGAGCTGTGCACCTTAGAGGTCGTAAGCAGAGAAATACGGTTTCTCATTACGAATTGAGTTGCAAAAGAGTGAGGTAGCACGAGGTTATTGTTAAAAAAACATATATTAGTGAGGCAGCATAGGAAATAAATTGATTCATCCGGTGGAGCAGTGCTGACAGAAACAGCGGAAAAGTATTGCGGTTTTAGATTCGTTCCATTTACTCCGGATAACGATAGCAGATTAGATTTCTTTGATAAACGCTCACAGAGAGCTAACAGAGTTCATGTGAACCACTCTGTCTTGAGGCCCACTATCGAGCCCAGGCCAGCGGACTCACAGCGGCTAGTAGTAATAGTAGTAGAAGACTAGGCAGATGCGTATTGCCAACAAAGACAAAGGAGTTTGGAATGACAATTTCTGGATAATTAGCCATTGTCAGTCAGAGACACTCAACCACAGGTGGTGCATCACAAACTAGCTGTGGACAAACTTGCTGACTTCGTTGCAACGTTCCATTAAATTCATTGCAAGGATAAGGGACCGAGAACCTAAGCTGGCAAAATTCATCCTCATGATGAAGGCTACTTGCTCTTACCGTACGTATCTGTCCAAATAAAAAACATTCAGCTTCAGGCGGTGGACTAGGATGAATTCTGTAACTAATCCTGTTGAGTTTCGATTCTGTTTGGATTATATTTATAGTCCTGAGAAGATTTCAGTGTAGAATTATTAGTCAAGCTCCTGGCAACTGACCTGGTTTAAGCTGGTGGTGCCATCATGATAGTTGCAAGCTATGTCATTAAAACAGTAGGTTTGTCCTAGATGCTAGCAAAATTAAAGTTGTTTTTCAATTCCATGCCAGACCTAAGAAAATATCCCTCGATATTAAGAGAAGCATATTGAGGAAATTTACAACTTCAGATATTTCAGTGTGGATTTATTGTGGAATGGACAGCTTGAAGCCAATATTCCTCCGAAATATATGCTACTTGCGGGTTTTTACGTCCGTATTGACTACGGACCAGCCGTGATTATGATATCAGCAAAAGCATTCCCGAGGACGATGCATTCGTACGTTTTGTCATCCTCTACGGTTTCGGATGATTTTTGTGCGTCTGAATGTTTTGTGGAAACCGGAGTTTTTTGTATATGGCTGCCAACAATCCATTCTTCGAGGGAAGTACATCGATATAGACCAAACGCCCTTTGATATAATCGCGGGCATATGACAGACCATCCGAGGCATTTGACTGAGGTAGATCTGGACATGTTCTGCGTCATCCTGCCTCCTAAGCAAAGTGTTTGTGCCTCGTAGTTTACGCTATTGGCCACCTAAAAATCTTGAAAAGAAGACAACGTCTATATCCTCCTAAATGCAGTTTGCCTAAACTAGTGGTGTGTTCTTAGAACGTAGTTGTTCAACCTCCGTGGCTGCAGGACAGAATGGATCAAACGCTGGAGATTTTCGGTCGCAGATTCAAATTGGGCACCTCGGTCAATCGTAACCGTGGATGCGACACCGAAGACGGTTATCCAACAATTGAAAAAAGCCATGACAATGGTGTCTGCGTCCATGCTTGGTTATTGGGAAGCTTCAGCCCAGTGGGTGTATATATATATATATATATCTGCACTACATCTCACGATTCACCACTGACATCCGCCACACTGATGGCACGAATAATGAGGTGGTCGACATGCTTTGCTGACCTTCTCTCTCTGCTCTCCAACTCTCATAAGGGATCGATCTTGGTGATATGGCTGCTGAACAATGATGAGTCAGTTTTCCTCGCAAAGTGTCAGTCAGGGAGCTCCAGGTAGCACACGTTACCCTCACCACCGGGATTGGCACTATCCTCTGTGACGTGTCCACTCATTTTCATCGCTCTTTCGAGCCCGCTTTGATGCGGGATCCAAGTCTCACCAAAGATCTTCGAGAAAAGGTTTGTCTGACCTGGCATGAACAAGGACGCCAAAATTTGGGAACGGTCGTGTCTGAGTTGTCACCGGAACATGGTGCAGCGCCACAATAAGTCTCCACCCGACACATTCCCCAGCCCCATGGTTCAACCATGTGCGTCTCCATGTAAGGGGGCCTTATGCCTCCATCCTACGGTTTTACTAACCAATTAACCTCTGCCACCGCTAAACCCACTGGGCTGAAGCTACCCAATAACCAAGCATGGACGCAGACACCATTGTCATGGCTTTCAGTTGTTGGATCACCGTCTTCGGTGTCGCATCCACGGTGACGACTGACCGTGGTGCCCAATTCGAATCTGCCTTCTTCAACACCCTCATCAACTTTTTCAGCTGCACTCGCATTCGGACGATGGCCTATCATCTAGTTGCGAACGTTATCGTTGAAATTGTTTACGCCATTTAAATACCGCCTTGCGAGCCGCAGATGACCAAACCAACTAGTCTGACAACCTGCCACTAGCGCTTGTGGTCATTCACTTGTTGCTCATGTCAGATGGGGACTGCAAAACGGCTGAATTTGCGTTTGGCACTGCTCTCCGACTGCTAGGCGAGATGATTAACCCAACCGATGAGTCTCTCAACAATTTCATGCATCGTTCGCGGCAGTTTATGCGCTCACTTTCCCCTGTTCCACCTTGAGCTCCATCGACCGAGTCCCGTGTCGAAAAAGGCTTGGCCAACTGCTCCCATGTGTTTGTTTGGCGTGACCGCGTGTGCAAGCCGCTGGAACCACCATACGAAATGCCGTTTCGCGTTCTCTCACGCAACGTCAAGACCTGCCGGATCCTTCGCGGTGACAAGGTGGACGTGCTCAGCGTCCATTGCATCAAGTCTGCTGTCGCGGAGGAGGCACCTGACCTTCCCCAAGGACAAAACTCTGCTGACCCTTACCCCATGCTCCTCCAACTTCCCTGCTCCTCCTTCACCCTCCCTTCCCTCTCCATCGACCCCACATTCCCCCACCAACTTCGACCCTAACTCTTCCTGTACCACTGTCATTCGCGCCACTCGTAGAGGCCTTCGAGTCCTCTTTCCCGATCGATAAATCACTCAGTTGTTTTGTTTTTGCATTTTCCTTCGGTGTCGTTTTCTTACGCCGGCCTTGGGAGTAGATGGCGGTTTCTGTGGCAGCCCTTTGCCATATATTTGGTTATATATAAGTGTCTATATTTATTTCAGTTGTTACGCATTTCCTTAAATCGCATCTATCCATGTTTGTTGAAGTTGGTATTTATTAATTTAAAGCTCTACACTCCAACTGGTTTTTTTGTTTCGGTATCATTAACTGACTTTCCACCCAATTACCTTGTTCTTATCTAAGTGGTATTTTCCACTTATTCCATCATATTGTAGCCTTCGGCCTGGCTTGTCTCGATTAGTTCTTGTCGTGCGATCGCAAAATCGATAGCAATTACTCGATAAAGGTTACTCAGCTCGTTGTTTTTGGCACTTGGGCAGTTTAAGCTCTTACAATAATTGTGTTAACTGCTGTCGCTGAAGTTGCGGAACAACTCCCATCTCTAGATATCCCCATATACAGGAAGACTGATGGAACGTTACCAACCCTCTTTTACCCCAAAGGTATAGCATGCGAGGTTATCTGAAATTTTGAGACTAGCCATTCTATGGCCCGCATTCACAGCTTTGTTAATAGCAAAAACCTAAAATAAATAAATCTTAAAGTTATAAAATATATTTTTGAACTATTTTCCCGGAATTTATATTCCCTTGACTCTGTTCGTCGATGCATGTCGCGACAACAGAGCAAAGAAAATTTTCAAAGCTACGAATACCCAAGTGCCAAAACCAATGGAAGACATTCCTCCTGTAAAGCAAGACGCAGAAGATTTCAGGTCTTTGTGTACGAATGTCTTTGAAGCCACCGAGTGCGTGCTAAGACCACTAATAAGGGGCATTGGACACCGGCCGGAATCCAATAACTGCCGCTGACTAACGCAACCAGGGGCGCGTCAACCATCCGTAGACCCTGTGGGCGCTATTTACCACGTCAAATGTCTAGATTTCCCGCCCAGATACTGCGGCATGACCGAAAAACGACTGAGTACGCGCACGCAGGAGCATGCTTTAGCCGTAAAACGAAAGGATGTATGGTCGCACGTCGCCGCGCACGGCAAAGAAAAAAATCAACTGTTAAAAGTTGACGAAGCCTGGCAATCAAACGCGATCTCCATCAACCAAAGCATTGACCTACCAGAGCCATATGAGGAAACCAGGCACAACTTGAGAACGAGTGAAGGGCAAAACTCAAAAAATAAATCAAAAAGTTATAAAATATATTTTTGAACTATTTTCCCGAAATTTATATTCCCTTGACTCTGTTCGTCGATGCAGACTTCCTTAAACTTTGAATTTCCCTCCTTTTTATATCCCCAACATATATATATATATATATATAGAGGTAATGGGGCGCTCACCGATCGGTTACAGGACTCACTCGTCCCGTTGTGCCTTGGGGCTAACTCTCAAGCCCCGCCAGCAGCCGTAGGGCAGCTAAGTACATAGGCAGAATAACATGACCGACAAAGACAAGGGAGATTGGAATGGCCATTTCTGGCTAATTAGCCGTCATCAGCCAGCCATACCCAAACCCAGGCGCTGCGGCGCCCGAGCCTCAAACTCGCGACCTTGTTGGGCAGAAGTCCAACGCTCTACCCACTGCGCCACGAGCTCGTTGTCTTGCCGGTTTCGATCGGGAATATTGACATTGGTAATGGGGCGCTCACCGATCGGTTACAGGACTCACTTGTCCCGTTGTGCGTTGGACTTCTGCCCAACAAGTTTGCGAGTTCGAGGCTCGGGCGCCGCAGTGCCTGGGTTTGGGTATGGCTGGCTGATGACGGCTAATAAGCCAGAAATGGCCATTCCAGTCTCCCTTGTCTTTGTCGGTCATGTTATTCTGCCTATATATATCTATATATATATATAAATTGTTCCTGTACACTGCCCGTAGTCTGACGACGAGCTGGGTGACCAGTCTCGAAAATTAACGCATTAAAGTGTCTATGTTTCCTAAAGAATTTAGTCTTTCTATTGAATATCTTGGGATGCCTGTTTAATATATATATATATATAAAGATGTTGTACCATACTTCCGACTAAGGTACAAGTTTAAATCCCAGACAAGTGTTTCACAGATGATTCTGCTACTGCGAGTCACCGCAACGAGTTGCTTAGTTCCTAAGTGGGTCCCCCAGCGTTGTCTTTGCGGTTTCTGGTGTATGCAATAAAGAAAATAATCGAGGAAATAATTTCTGAAATAAATAAGTGCAGGACATGGATTACAGGTATTACAGGTAGTATGAATCTCGTTTGGCAAAACTTTAATACCGAACATCGAACATAGGTTCTAGCTAAAAGCCCAGTCACGTGTTTTAACCATGTTTCTCCTACAATGGGACGCAGCAACGAGTTGATCGGCTCCTCAGTGGGTCCCCCAGCGTTGTCTATGCGGTTTCTGGTGTATGCAATAAAGAAAATAATCGAGGACATAATTTCTGAAATTATTTAAGGTCAGGACATGGAGACAGATGCTTCGGACATGATAAACAATTTGGTTGAAGACAATCAACCATTGCGGAAAAAACTTGAAATGGCCATTCTTAAACCGTGAAGTACTACAGGTAGTATGAATCTTATACGGCAATAACGTTATACCGTGCTTCTGAAATAGGTACTAGCTAAAAGGCCCAGTCACGGGTTTTGTTGAATTTTCAGCTGCTGCGTGACGCAGGAACAATGGGATCGGCCACTCAGTGGTTCCCTCAGTGTTCTCTATGCGGTTTCTCGTGTATAGACAAAAGATAAAAATCTGGGAAATAATTTCTGAAATTATTAAGTGCATTACATGGAGACAGGTGATTCGGACATGATTAACATTTGGGTTGAAGACAATCAACCATTGCGGAATAAACTCGGAATGGCCATTCTTAATCAAGTAGTACTACGAATAGAATGAATCATATATAACAGAGATATAATACCAAATTTAATCAGGGCCTTTTCACCTGTCTTTCTGGGTCGCTGTGAATCACATATTTATTTACACAGGAATGGTTGCACACTGGTATATTGGCTTCCTGAAGCAAACATGCTCCGTATGGGTGGCAAATATCAGGCATAGGCAACCAGTTACCAGGACAAGGTCAGCCAACTCAAAATCGCAGAGAGGAGATACGACAGAAAATATGAGTAGATAGATACAGTCTTTTTCGGGCTTATTTTGCCTTCATTCAGCTTATTATATATCAGACTAGCAGCTGCGAATAGAAACACTATCATGCGCGCGAGTAGGGCACTGACAGTCCACACAAGGTTTCAAGCGGATTGGTAATAAGACCTTCATCGAAACGAGGTTTATCAATGCCTCGCCACCTGCAATTGTGCGTCGATGCAGATCGGGTGTTTATTCACAAAGGAAGGGTGCACACCGTAATATTGGCTTCCTGAAAAAACATGATCCGTATGGGTTGAAAATTTCACGAACAGGCAAACATTTACCAAGCCGAATTCAGCAAAGTTTTAATTGCAGACAAAAGAGTCGACAAATTAAATAGGTAGATTGATATAGGGCTTTTTCGGGCTTATTCTGCCTTCATGCAGACAACCGTATATCTGACTACCTCAGTGGGTCTCCTAGCGTTCTCTATGCGGATTCTGGTATATGAACTCCAGAGAATAATCTGGAAAATAATTTCTGAAATTATTAAGGGCAGGTTATGGAGTCAGGTAATTCGGACATAATATGGCAAAGATGTAATACCGTACTTCTGATAAAGGTATTAGCTAAAGCCCAGCCCCGTGCTTCACCGATATTTTTGCTGTTGCGGGACGCAGCAGCGAGTTTTTCGGCTCCTTAGTGGGTCCTTCATCGTTGAATATGCGGTTTCTGGTATATGCACTAAGAAAAATAATCGGGGAATTATTTTCTGAAATACAAAATTTCAGGTCATGAAGTCGGATGAAACGGACATGACTTTTTTAGGGTCAGACCCAAAATTTCGATGTACATTTGCGTCGAAGACAATAAACCACTGTGGAAAAAAACATGTAATGCCCATTCTAAAAAACAAGTAGTATTACAGGTAGTACGAATCTTATATGGCAAATATGTAATACTCTAATTCAAACATATGTTCTATGGTAAAGCCCATTTACGCGTTTCAACGATGCTTCTGCTGCAGCGGTGCGCAGCAACGAGTTGTTCGGCTCCTCAGTGGGTATTCAGCGTTTTCTCTGCGGTTTATGGTGTATGCGCTAAGAAAAATAATCGAGGAATTAATTTCAGAAATAAATAAATGCAAAACATGGAGTTGGATGATTCTGACATGATTTTTTTAGGGACAGACCCGAAATTTCAATGAATAATTGGGTCAATAAAAATCAACAACCGTGGAATAAACATGCATTGCCCATTCTAAAAAAACAAGTAGTATATCAGGTGGTATGAATCTTTTTTGGCAAAGATGTACTGCCATACTTCGAACATAGGTGCTAGCTAAAAGCTCAGACACGTGTTGACCGATGTTTCTGCTGCAGCGGGACGCAGCAACGAGTTGTTCGGCTCCTCAGTGCGTATTCAGAGATCTCTATGCGGTTTTTGGTGTATGCCCTAAAGAAAATAATCGGGGAATTAATTTCTGAAATAAATTGGTGCTTGACATGGAGTCGGATGATTCAGACATGACTTTTTTAGGGTCAGACCGGCAATTAAAATTAACATTTGGGCCGAAAAAAATCAACCACTGTGCAATAACTACGTAATGCACATTCTTAAAACAGGTAGTACTATAAGTAATATGAATCATATATAGCAAAGATGTTATACCGTATTTCCGTACAAGCTTAAGGCCCAGACACGTGTTGACCGATATTTTTGCTTCGGCGGGACGCGGCAACGAGTTTTTTGGCTCCTCGATGAGTCATTCAGCGTTGTCTATGCGGTTTCTGGTGTATGCGATAAAGAAAATACTCGGGGAAATAATTTCTGAAATAAATCAGTGCAGGAGATGAATTCGGATGATTCAGAAATGACTTTTTATGGTCAGACCCGAAATTCCTATGAACATTTGGTCGAAGAAAATCAACCACTGTGCAATAACCACGTAATGCCCATTCTAAAAACAGATTGTACTAAAAGTAGTATGAATCTACGTTCTTTCTTCTGTCTGTAGGTTCCTTCTTCTGTTTCCTTTTTTTTCTCTCTCTCTCTCTTTCCTCCAGTTGTTTCGGCATCTTTTAAGCAACTGCGCACATAGGTCATACTAATATCGCGTGAAGTGCCCCTAAGGGGAGGGGGAATGATAAAAACCAATATGAGTCGGTCTAGTTCGCTAAATCTAGTACAATTTATTCGAGTTAAAGTGTGTGGGGCAAAATTCCAATAGTAAATTTCACACTGCCTTCACAATTCTTGGGCCTCCGGGGGATCTGACCATTTGGACAATTTAGGAACAGGTATGCCGAGGTCGTTAAAAATTTTGTCATCCAGTGGGACCTTAATTAATCCTTATAAAAATTATTGTATTGCGAACGCAGGAACGGCTCAAGGTGCACTGAGGATCAGGGGAGCTGGACACGAGTGGTTATGAGCTGTAGGAGAGCTGCGCCATCCCCACCAGCCAACATGCATGAACTGATGTCTACCAAGTGTTTTCGAGCTGGATCCTTTACCAAAAGAAAGCACCCTCTAGGTATTAATGTCTGTGAACTTTAAAAAGTAGGCAGTTAAAAATACCTCGGAACAAAGCTGCTGTCAACCGGGTTTTCTTAGTCCTTAGAAAGTGCCTATGGATCTGACGCGACATCTCCACGAAGATCCGTGTTTACCGTGCCTCGGTCAGGTCGGTCCTCCTCTGCGTTTGTGAATTCTGGGCTTTGCGCGCGGAATGTGAGCGAAAATGGAGGTATTTGACAACTGCTGCCTGAGGATCATTCTTCGCGTGAAATACACTGGCTTCGTATCAAATGAGATGTTCTCCACACGCTGTGACAAAATTGCAAGTATCACTAGGTTTACTTGAACCAAGTTTGATAAAACTCACGGGTCCCGGTGGAGGCCTCGTAGCTCAGTTGGCTAGCGAGTTTGCTGTACTAAAGCCTTCCCCTTGATGGCGTGGGTTCGAATCCCACCGAAGCCGTTTAGTGTTTCACAAGTGAATTATTCAAATCTGCTGGGAGCATACTAATAATATCTACGGTCATCCAAAAAGATGACTGAGGTGGTTTATGCGCGTTATTCAGACAGTTTGACCGTCGTATTCCAACGATGTCCATCGTGTGCTGCAAAGCAGGGTAGTACTGCTCTCGATCCCGCACGCTTACCACTCGGAGGCGATGAAGAGGATGTCAACTCACAACCTAGCTCGACGCAGATCGTCAAGAACTGGAAGTGGTTCTTGGACCCTCGGTATTCGGTGGCCGTCACTGGCGAAGAGAATAGGTTGTGCTGTTCCAGCACCGCTACCGCAGATCGTCACGCGTGGGGAGGTACAATACATTACATCGTCGAGGCCAGGTAGATCAGGCATGATCACAGCCCCACCAAGTAGAAGTCAGAAGCATCAAAGGTGTGTGCGCAGGTTTTCTCCCCATGCCACTTTTGGCATGGGGAGACTGTGATATGCAACTCCTGCTGCTGATCGATTTTAACCGGAGAACGATGAAGACTCAAGGTTGTGGCATTCCACGGGTTTTTAGACTCGGAAGAATAATAATAAAAGCCAAAATGTTGTTGAAGACCGATTGATAGTGTGTTTGCTATTACGGAGGCTTACCACAATATATTCTCTCTCTTTTTGTGTTCAAGCACATCCATTCACAGGGTCACGGGAGGAATTATGCCAGTTTTTCTTCAGGGGAATGTACGAGAAGTGATTTGAAAATTTTTAGGTAAATTTCTCGAACGCAGGTCGAGTTTAACGACTTAATGCATTGTTAATCTCCAAGACAAGATGTTCCAAGCTTTCAAGTGACAATGGTCGAATGGTAGCTGCTTACTATGAAGCGCCAGTAACGTACGCAGTTGAAAAGGAGGTCTCAAAATTATATGAAATCATCAAATTCTGCAAGATAAATCGCATTTACCTTGTTTAAATGCCTTTTTATCAGTAATTTCATAGCATTTGAGATTAATAGGTATCAGTCGAGCTAGATGAATGTCTGATGTGCCAAGGTTTTCAATACCACTTACCTAATCTCATCTTACGATCGCATCTGAAAATTTCGACCATATTTTCATCCGGTTCAGTACACATCATAGGTCAGTGGTAGAACGCGTCACCTGTGACGGTCGAACTGTCATGTGTGTGCTTGCTTTCAAGACGGCGGCGCTGCTGCTGCTGCGCCCGTCCAAACCAGGGGCACATTCGTCAATGGCATGCATTAGTCGTGCGCATTAAGTCCCTGTTGGTTCTTAAATATTGTCTCTCTGATGCGTATGTCACGCGTGTTAGTCGGGTGCTCACACCACCACGTCAGCCACCGCACAACAGATTTCATCCTCGCTCGGCCAAATAGGACTCGGAGAAGTCACTGCTGCATGGTAGAGTGAAGTGGCAATTAGACCACAACCGATGTACCCTTCCACATGGCAGTTTAGACGGTTTTAAATTTCTCGCTACAAGTCATGTCTGGAAGTGCTTCGGATGACAGGAAAACTCGTCTCTTTTACGTCAGCGGGCAGGCTGTGGTAGCCCTTTAACGCGACCTTTATGGGAATCCTCTCACTTCCATGAAACCCGGGCCTGTGTGTGCGTTTGTGCGTCCGCAGCACCAAAGTCAACAATGAGATCGCCACTCGGATCGCCAAAGCCAGCCAAGACATTGGACGCATGCAGAACGTCGTCTGGAATCGACACGGTCTGAACCTCAGCACCAAACTCAGGATGTAAAAAGCTATCATATTGCTGACACTGCTGTATGGAGCGGAGACGTGGACGATCTACCCAAAGTAGGCGCGGAAGCTCAAACACTTCCACCTCAGCTGCCTCCGCATAATACTAAAGCTGACATGGCAAGACAGGATACCGGACACGAAAGTGTTGGAACGAACAGGCCTTCAAAGCATTTATGCTCAAGTGAAACAACTGCAACTGCGCTGAAGCGGCCATCTTGTGAGGATGGACGACGAACGATTACCCAAACTACGCTTCGATGGAGATGTCGTCATGGGTTCTCGTTGACAAGGGGATAAAGTACGATGCTACAAGGACACTGAGGACTTCCCTAAAGAAACTGCAGATCAACCCGGTGACCTGGGAGGACCTCACCCGGAACCGACTTGCTTGGAGAAGGACAGTGAAGACAGGGGCAGCGATGTACGAAGTCAAAAGTATCGCTGCCGCCAAGACCAAAAGAGCAGTACAAAAGTCACCAGCACCATGTACCAACACCGCCCATGCCCAGGCCCTTCCAACATGCCCACGCTGTCAACGCACCTTCCGCGCGTGAATCGGCCACTCGGTCATCTTCGGACGAAATGCACTAACAATCTGACAATTCCAAATTCTACGTCAAATTCAACCAACACTCATTTGGACTTCCCCTGCCTCACCCTGGCATCAGTTTCATTACTCCAACCATCATAGAGGCCACATACAAATACTCGTAACCTGCTACCTCCACCACCGCCACCACCCAATTTGTGTTTTGTGTGGAGTGGCTGACTGTCGGACTGAGAGTCAGGCTGCAATTGCTACTTCTTAATGTGGCCTTTACGGCAATCCCACGCCGTGGGATCCGAGCCAGGTGTGATAATACACCTAGGGAAGGCTCCAGCCGCGCAAGCCACCTGCGCCCTCTCCCATCTCCGGTCTTCTTGACTCTGTCGTGACACAGAGTTCAGGTGGTGGAGGAGGAGAGAGTGAGGTAGATGAAGCGCAAGTCTACTATCACTTTAATCTAAATCATGCGCAAATTATCGTCACTGCATCACCCTTCCGTGGAGCATACTGTGGTCATCGTCGGACAACGACGGTCGAACTGTCGGGCGGTGGTCTGAATGTAGGGGTGATGAGAGACTGAAGTCGTCAGCTCAGCGAATTTTCCTTTCTATAAACAATCTGATGCGCTTGAAACTATCACGGTGTGCTAAAAGCCGTGGCTTGGAATGTTGCCAACTGACGGGATAACTCGGACCGCGTGGTCAGCCCAATGTGTGTTTGGTGTGGTGTGGCTGACTGGCGGACTGAGAGTCAGGCTGCAATGGCTCCTTCTTAATGTGGCCTTAATGGCACTCCCACTCCGTGGGATCTGAGCCAGGTGTGGTGGTTTACCCAGGGGCGGCTCCGGCCGCACCAGCCACCTGCGCCCTCTTCCATCTCCGGGCTTCTTGACTCTGTCATGAGACCGGGTTCAGGTCGGGGAGGAGGAGAGAGTTCAGTAGCTTCAGCGCAACGCTACTATCACTTAAAACTAATTCACGCGCAAGTCACCGTCCCTGTACCACCCTTCCGTGGAGCACACGGTGGAACTCGTCGAAATCGACGGTCGAACTGTAATGTCATGAATAATATAAGGCAAAGATGTTTTACCGTACATCTCATATAGCTATTAGCTCAAGGCCCAGGCACGTGTTTCAACTATATTTTTGCTGCTGCGGGACGAAGCAACGAGTTGTTAGGCTCCTCAGTGGGTCCTTCATCGTTCTCCATGTGGTTTCTGGTGTATGCACTAAGAAGAATAATCGGGGTGATAATTTCTGAAATTATTAAGTGCAGAACATGGAGTGAGGCGATACTGACATGACTTTTTTAGGGTCATACCTGAAATTTCAATGAACATTAGGCTCGAAGATCATCAACCACTGTAGAATAAACACGTAATGAATATTCTAACATCAATCCGTTCTACAAACAGTATGAATCTTATATGGTAAAAACGTTTTACCTTTCTTCTAATAAAGGTACGAGCGTAAAGCCCAGACACGAGTGTCGCCAATGTTTAAGCTGCTGCCTGACGCAGCAACGATTGTTTCGGCTCCTCAGTGGATCCCTCAGCATTGTTAATGCGGTTTCTTTTATATGGACTGCAGATAATAATCGAAGAAATAATTTTTAAAATTATTAAGGTCAGGACATGGAGATAGGTGATTCGAAAATGATTTACATTTGGTTTAAAGACAGTCAACAATTGCGGAATAAACTCGGAATGGCCACTCTTAATTCAAGTAGTACTACAAAGAGTATGAATCATATATGACAGATATGTTATACCGAATTTCATCAGTGCCTCTACACCTGTCTTTCGTGTTCGCTGCATATCACGTATTTATTTACACAGGAATAGGCGCACACCGATATATTGGCCTTCTGAAACAAACATGCTCCGTATGGGTGGCAAACATCAGGCATAGGCAACTATTTACCAGGACGAAGTCAGCCAAGTCAATATAGCAGAGAGGAGAGACGACAGAAAATATGAGTAGATGGATACAGTCTGTTTCGAGCTTATTCGGCCTTCATTCAGACAAATCTTATATCTAACTAAACACTGGAACTGGAAACACAAACGTGCGCGCGAGTAGCACGCTGACAGTCCACGCAATGAGTCTATCGGACGGGTCATCGGCACTTCGTCGAACCTATGTGTATCAGTACCTCGCCACCTGTCCTTCTTCTTTGCTGCAGCTCGGGTATTTATTCACGCAGGAATGGGCGCACACCGATATATGGCTTCCTTATCTAAACATGCTCCGCATTAGTGCAAACGTCACAAATATGCAAATATTTACCTTGCTGAAGTCAGCCATGTTATAATTTCAGAGAGCAGAGGTGACAGAAAATATGGGCAGATTGATACAGTATGCTTTAGTCTTATGCTGCCTTTTATTCAGAAAATCATATATCTGACTATCCGCTGCGACTGTGAACAATATCATGCGCTCCAATAGAAAGTAGTCAGTCTACACACTGTTTCTATCATACACGTCATAAGCACTTCATCAAAACGAGGTTTATCAGTGCCTCGCCACCTTTAATTCTGCGTCGATGCAGATCGGATATTTATTCAAACAGGAATAATTGCACACCGTTCGATTGGCTTACTGAAGCAAACGTGCTCCATATAAGTGGCAAACGTCCCGAACAGGCAACCATTTATCAAGATTAAGTCGGCCATGTTTACAATTGCAGAGACGAGAGACAACAATAAATATCGGTAGATTGATACCGTCCTTCTCGGGCTTATTCTGCCTTCATTCAGCCAATTATATATCTGACTACCAGTTGTGAAAGGGAACACTTTCGTGCTCGCAGGTAGGGAGCTGGCAGTCCACACAAGGTCTAGCAGATTGGTCGATGCAGATCAGAATTTCATTCAAACAGGAAGAGTTGCACACCATTATATTGGCTTCCTTAACTAAACATTTTCCGTATAAGTGCAAACGTCACAAACATGCAAATATTTACCATGCCGAAGTCGGCAGAGAGGAGAGACGAAAAAAATATGGACAGATTGATGCAGTATGTTAAGGGCTTATTCTTCCTTCATACAGACACTCATATATCTGACTTCCAGCTGCAACTTGAAACACCATAATGCGCTCTAATAGACAGCAGACAGTCTACACACTGTTTCTATCATACACGTCATAAGCATTTCAGCGAACACAGGTTCATCAGTGCCTTACCAACCATCATTCTGTGTCACTGAAGAACGGATAGTTATTCAAATAGGAATATGTTTACACCGTTCTATTGGCTTCCTGAACCAAACATGCTCCATATGGATGGCAAAAGTCACGAAAAAACAATTTACCAAGACGAAGTCGGTCTTGTTATAATTGCAGAGAGAAGTGTTGACAATAAATATGGGTAGATAGATACGGTCTTTTTCGGGCTTATTCTGCCTTCATTCAGCCAAGTATATATTGAACTATCAGCTGCGAATAATAACACTATCATGCGCACAAGTAGGGCACTGACAGTCAACACAATGTGTCCAGCGGATTGGTAATAAGACATTCATCGAAACGAGGTTCATCAGTGCATCGCCAACTGTCATTCTCCGTCGAGGCAGATCGGGTATTTAATCACAAAGGAATAGGCGCACACCGATATATTGGCTTTCTGAAGCATACGTGCTCCGTATGGGTGACAAAAGTCATGAATAGGCAATATTTTACCCAGCCAAAGTCGGCCAAGTTTTAAATGAAGAGGGGAGAGGTGACAGAAAATATGGGTAGATTAATAGAGTCTGTTTCAGGCTTTTGCTGCCTTTAATTAAGACAATCATATATCTGAATACCTGCTACAACTGGAAACACTATCATGCGCTCGAATAGGCAGCACACAGTTTATACACTGTTTCTACCATACACGTCATAAGCATTGCAGCGAAACCAGGTTCACCAGTGCCTCACCGACCATCATTCTGCGTCACTGAAGAACGGTTAGTTATTCAAATAGGCATTATTGGCTTCCTGAAGCAAACCTGCTCCGCATGGGTGGCAAATGTCACGAACAGTCAACCATTTACCAAGACGACATCAGTCATGTTATAATTGCAGATAGGAGAGACAACAATAAATATCGGTAGATTGGTACAGTCTGTTTCGGGCTTATTCTGCATTCATTCAGCCAATCATAACCCTGACTACAAGCTGGGACTGGAAACACAAACATGCGCGCGATTAGGGCGCTAACAGTGGGTCTAGCGGAAGGGTCATAAGCACTTTGTCGAACCGAATCGCATCAGTGCCTCGCCACCTGTCCTTCTCCGTCGCTGCAGATCAGGTATTTTTTCACACAGGAAGGGACGCACACCAGTATATTGGCTTCCTGAATCAAACATGCACACCAATATGTTGGCTCTCTAATACAAACATGCTCCGTATAATTGCAAACGTCACAAACGGGCAATCATTTACCCAGAGGGAGTCGGCCAGGTTATAATTGAAGAGAGGATAGACGACAAAAAATATGGGTAGATTGATACAGTCTGTTTCGGGCTTATTCTGCATTCATTCAGACAATCATATATCTGACTACCAGCTGCAAATAGAAACACTAGCATGCGCTTGACAAGGCAGCAGACAGTCTGCACATTGTTTTTATCGTACACGTCATAAGCACTTCGTCGAACAGAAGCGCATCAGTGCCCCGCCACCTGTCCTTCTCCGTCGCTGCAGATCGGGTCTTTATTGAAACAGGAATAGTCGCACACCGAAATATTGTCTTCCTGAAAAAGACCTGATCCGTATGGGTGGCAAAAGTCACGCATATGCAACCATTTACTAAGGCGACGTCGGCCAAGGTATCGTTGCAGAATCAAGAGGCGTCAGAAAATATGGGTAGATTGATGCAGTCTGTTTCGGGCTTATTCTGCCTTAATTCAGATAATCAAATATCTGATTACCACCTGGAACTGGAAACACAATCATGAGCGCGAGTAGGGTCATGACAGTCCACAAAGTGTGTCTAGCGGACGGGTCATACGCACTTCAATTAAGCGAAGTGCATTAGGGCCTCGCCACCTGTCCTTCTACGTCGCTGCAGATCGGGTAATAATTTACACAGGAAGGGGCGCACACCGATATGTTTTCTTCCTGAAGCAAACAGGCTGCGTATAATTGCAAACGTGACGAACATGCAAACATTTACCAAGCCAATGTCGGCCAATTTATACTTACAGAAAAAAGAGTTGACAGAAAATATGGGTAGATTGATACAGTCTATATCTGGCTAATTCTGCCTTTAAACAGCTAATCATTATCCTGACTACCAGCTGGTACTAGAAACAAAACCATGCGTTCGAGTAGGACGCAGACAGTCCACAAACGGGGTCTAGCGGATTGGTCATAAGCCATTTATCGTAAAGAAGTTAATCAGTACCGCGCCACCTCTCGAGCTACGTGGCTGCATAAAGGGTATTTATTAAAAGCGAAATAGGAGAACACCGATCTATTGGTTTCCAGAAGCAATAAAGGTCCGTATGGGTGGCAAAGGTCACGAACAGGCCACGAATTACCAGGCCGAAGTCAGCTAGGTTATAATTGCTGAGAGAAGAGACGACAGAAAATATGGGTGATTTATGCAGTCTATTTCTGGCTTATTGTGCCTTCATTCAGCCAACAATCATCCTGACAAGCCGATGCAACTAAAAACACAACCATGCGCTCCAATACGGCACAGACAGTGCCCCCACTGTGTCTGGAGGATAGGTTATAAGCACTTTATCGAAACGAAGTTTACCAGTGCCTCGCCACCTCGCGATCTATGTTGCTGCATATCGGGGATTTATTTAAAACTGGAATAGGAGAACTCCAATCTATTGGCTTCCCGAAGCAAACAAGCTCCGTATGCTTGGCAAAGGCCAGATACAGGCAACCATTTACCAGGCCGAATTTAGCCAGGTTATAATTGCAGAGAGGAGAGACAACAGAAAATAAGGGTAGATTGATACAGTCTATTTCGGACTTATCCTGCCTTCATTCAGCCAATCATAACCCTGACTACCAGCTGGGACTGGAAACACAAACATGCGCTCAAGTACGGCACAGACAGTGCACACAATTTTTCTGGCGGATATGTCATAAGCACTTTATGGAACCGAAGTTAATCAGTACATCACCGCTTCTCAACCTCCGTATCTGCATATCAGATATTTATTAAAACAGGGATAGGAGTACACCGATCTATTGGCATCCCGAAGCAAACAAGCTGCGTATGGTTGGCAAAGGCCAGATACAGGCAACCATTTACAAGGCCGAATTTAGCCAGGTTATAATTGCAGAGAGGAGAGACGACAGATAATATGGGTAGATCTATACGGCCTATTTCGGGCTTATCCTGCCTTCATTCAGCCAATCATAACCCTGACTACCAGCTGGCACTGGAAACACAAACATGCGGTCAAGTACGGCAAAGACAGTGCACATAATTTTTCTGGTGGATATGTCATAAGCACTTTATGGAACCGAAGTTAATCAGTACCTCACCGCTTCTCAATCTCCGTCCCTGCATATCAGATATTTATTAAAACAGGGATAGGAGCACACCGATCTATTGGCTTCCCGAAGCAAACAAGGTCCGTATGGGTGTCAAAGTTTATGAACAGGCAACCAATTACGTGGTTTAAGATGGCCAAGTAATAATTACAGACAGGACAGACGACTGTAACTATGGGTATATTGATACAGTATGTTTCAGGCTTAATCTGCCTACATTCAGCCAATCATAATCCTGAATTCAATCTAGAACTGGGAAAATATTCATGA
Source organism: Schistocephalus solidus (assembly GCA_017591395.1). Classification (NCBI taxonomy): domain Eukaryota; kingdom Metazoa; phylum Platyhelminthes; class Cestoda; order Diphyllobothriidea; family Diphyllobothriidae; genus Schistocephalus; species Schistocephalus solidus. The sequence goes on along the minus strand of WEDG01001966.1, from coordinate 23,476 downwards.
GCTCCAGTACGGCGCAGTTAGTGCACACACTTTCTTTCGGATATGTCCATGCGTGAGCGTAGGGCGTGGACAATCCACCACAATGGGTCTAGCGGATTGGTACTAAGAGTTTTATCCAAACGAAGTTAATCAGTGCCCCTTAGCTCTAAAAAATCCGCTGCTTTATATCAGGTATTTATTAAAAGGGTAATTGATTTCCTCCGATCTATTTTCTTCCAGAAGCAAACAAGCTCCGTATGGGAAGTAAAGGTCACGTACAGGCAAACAATTAACAGGCCAAATTCGGCCACGTTATAATTGCAGGGAGTATAGATGACAGAAAATATGGGTAGATTGATGTAGTCTGTTTCAGGTTTATTCTGCCTACATTCAGCTAATTATCTTTCTGACAAACAGCTGCAACTGAAAAAAATTTCATGCATTCCAGTACGGCGCAGATAGTGCACATACTGTGTCTGGCAGATATGTCTTAAGCACTTTATCGAAACGAAGATAATAATTGCGACGTCACCTTTAACCCTACGTCGCTGCATATGGGGTATTTATTAAGACAGGAATAGGAACACACCGATGTATTTGCTTCCTGAAGCAAACAAGTTCCGTATGGGTGGCAAGGTCACGAACAGGCAACCAATTACAAGGCAAACGTTTGCCAAGTTATAATTGCAGAGAGGAGATACGACAGAAAATATTGGTAGATATGATCACCTTCAGGCCTATTCTGCTTACATTCAGCCAATCATAATCCTGACTACCAGCTGGGACTGAAAAAATATCCGTGTTCCAGTAAAGCGCAGTTAGTGCACACACTGCGTCTGGCCGATATGTCATAAGCAATTTATCGAAAAGAAGTTATTCAGTGCATCGCCACTACTCAATTTCCGTCGCTGCATATCGGATATTTATTAAAACAGGGATAGGAGTACGACTATCCATTGGCTTCCCGAAGAAAACAAGTTCCGCATGGGTGGAAAAGGTCCCGAACAGGTAAACATTTACCACTGGTAGTTCAGCCAGTTTATATTTGCAGAAACTAGGGACGACAGAAAATATGGGTAGATTGATAGATTCTGTTTCAGGCTTATTCTGCCTTCATTCAGCCAATCATAATCCTGACTACCAGCTGGAACTGAAAAAATATCCATGCGTTCCAGTACAGCGCAGATAGTGCACACACTGTGCCTGGCCGATATGTCATAAGAAATTTATCGAAACGAACTTAATTAGTGCCTCACCGCTTCTCAATCTCCGTCGCTGCATATTGGGTATTTTTTCAAACAGTAATAGGAGCACAACGATCTAGTGGCTTCCAGAAGTAAACAAGCTCCTTATGGGTGGCAAATGTCACGAACAGGCAAACCATTTACCAGGGTGAAATCGGCCAGTTTATATTAATAGAGAGGAGAGATGACAGAAAATATAGGAAGATTGATACAGTCTATTTCTGGCTTAGTGTGCCTTCAGTCAAACCAACCATAATCCTGACAAACAGATGCAACTGGAAACACAACCATGCGCTCCAGTACGGCACAGACTGTGTACGCAATGTGTCTGGCGGGTAGGATATAAGCTCTTTATCGAAACGAAGTAAATCAGTGCCGCGCCACCTCTCAATCTCCGTCGCTGCATACCGGGTTTTTATTTAAATAGAAAAAGGTGAACATCGATCTATTGGGTTCCCCAAAGCAAACAATCTCCGTATAGGTGGCAAAGATAATGAACAGGCCACGAATTACCAGACTGAAGTTGGCCAGGTTATAATTGTCGGGAGGAGATATGACAGAAATTATGGGTAGATTGATATAGTCTATTTCTAGGTTGTTCTGCCTACATTCAGCCAACCATAATGCTGCCTTCTAGCTGTAACTGGCAACACATGAATGTGTTAGCGTAGGGCGCAGACAGTCCACAGCCTGGGTCTAGGGGAGTTGTCATAAGCACTTTATCGAAACAAAGTTAATCAGTGCCTCGCCACCTCTCAATCTCTGTCGCTGCATATCGGGTATTTATTAGAAACAGGAATAACAGCACACCGATCTTTTGGCTTCCCGAAGCAAACAAGGTCCGTTTGTCTGTCGGATATGTCCATGGGTGAGCGTACGGCGCAGATAATCCACACAATGGGTCTAGCGGATTGGTACTAAGAGTTTTATCCAAACGAAGTTAATCAGTGCCCCACCAGCTCTAAAAATCCGTTGCTTTATATCAGGTATTTATTAAAAGGGGAATTGATTTCCTCCGATCTATTTTCTTTAAGAAGCAAACAAGCTCCGTATGGGTAGTAAAGGTCACGTACAGGCAAACAATTAACAGGCCAAATTCGGCCACGTTATAATTGCAGGGAGTATAGATGACAGAAAATATGGGTAGATTGATGTAGTCTGTTTCAGGTTTATTCTGCCTACATTCAGCTAATTATCTTTCTGACAAACAGCTGCAACTGAAAAAAATTTCATGCATTCCAGTACGGCGCAGATAGTGCACATACTGTGTCTGGCAGATATGTCTTAAGCACTTTATCGAAACGAAGATAATAATTGCGACGTCACCTTTAACCCTCCGTCGCTGCATATGGGGTATTTATTTAAACAGGAATAGGAACACACCGATGTATTGGCTTCCCAAAACAAAAAAGTTCCCTACGGGTGGCAAGATCACGAACAGGCAACCAATTACAAGGCATAATTTTCCAAGTTATAATTGCAGAGAGGAGATACGACAGAAAATATGGGTAGATATGATCACTTTCAGGCCTATTCTGCTTACATTCAGCCAATCATAATCCTGACTACCAGTTGGAACTGAAAAAATATTCATGCGTTCCAGTACAGCGCAGATAGTGCACACACTCTGTCTGGCCGATATGTCATAAGCAATTTATCGAAACGAAGTTAATCAGTGCCTCGCCACTACTCAATTTCCGTCACTGCATATCGGATATTTATTAAAACAGGGATAGGAGTACACCGATTCATTGGCTTCCCGAAGAAAACAAGTTCCGTATGGGTGGCAAGGTCACGAACACGTTAACATTTACCAGTGCGAGTTCGGCCAGTTTATATTTGCAGAGACGAGGGACGACAGAAAATATGGGTAGATTGATAGATTCTGTTTCAGGCTTATTCTGCCTTCATTCAGCCAATCATAATCCTGACAACCAGCTGGAACTGAAAAAATATCCATGCGTTCCAGTACAGCGCAGATAGTGCACACACCGTGTCTGGCCTATATGTCATAAGCAATTTATCGAAGCGAAGTTAATTAGTACCGCGCCGCCTCTCAATCTCCGTCACTACATACCGGGTCTTTATTAAAACAGAAAAAGGTGAACATCGATCTATTGGGTTCCCAAAGCAAACAATCTCCGTATAGGTGGAAAGATAATGAACAGGCCACGAATTACGAGACCAAAGTTGACCAGGTTATAATTGCAGGGAGGAGATACGACAGAAATTATAAGTAGATTGATACAGTCTATTTCTAGGTTATTCTGCCTTCATTCAGCCAACCATAATGCTGCCTTCTAGCTGTAACTGGCAACACATGAATGTGTTAGCGTAGGGCGCAGACAGTCCACAGACTGGGTCTAGGGGAGTTGTCATAAGCACTTTATCGAAACAAAGTTAATCAGTGCCTCGCCACCTCTCAATCTCTGTCGCTGCATATCGGGTATTTATTAGAAACAGGAATAACAGCACACCGATCTTTTGGCTTTCCGAAGCAAACAAGGTCCGTTTGTCTGTCGGATATGTCCATGGGTGAGCGTACGGCGCAGACAATCCACACAATGGGTCTAGCGGATTGGTACTAAGAGTTTTATCCAAACGAAGTTAATCAGTGCCCCACCAGCACTAAAAATCCGTTGCTGTATATTGGGTATTTATTAAAAGGGGAATTAGTTTCCTCCGATCTATTTTCTTTAAGAAGCAAACAAGCTCCGTATGGGTAGTAAAGGTTACGTACAGGCAAACAATTAACAGGCCAAATTCGGCCAAGTTATAAATGCAGAGAGTAGAGATGACAGAAAATATGGGTAGATTGATGCAGTCTGTTTCAGGTTTATTCTGCCTACATTCAGCTAATTATCTTTCTGACAAACAGCTGCAAATGAAAAATGTTCCATGCATTCTAGTACGGCGCAGATAGTACACATACTGTGTCTGGCAGATATTTCTTAAGCACTTTATCGAAACGAAGATAATAATTGCGACGTCACCTTTAACCCTCCGTCGCTGCATATGGGGTATTTATTTAAACAGGAATAGGAACACACCGATGTATTGGCTTCCCAAAACAAACAAGTTCCGTATGGGTGGCAAGATGACGAACAGGCAACCAATTACAAGGCAAACGTTTGCCAAGTTATAATTGCAGAGAGGAAATACGACAGAAAATATGGGGAAATATGATCACTTTCAGGCCTATTCTGCTTACATTCAGCCAATCATAATCCCGACTACCAGCTGGAACTGAAAAAAATATTCATGCGTTCCAGTACAGCGCAGTTAGTGCACACACTGCGTCTGGCCGATACGTCATAAGCAATTTATCGAAACGAAGTTAATCAGTGCCTCGCCACTACTCAATTTCCGTCGCTATATATAGGATATTTATTAAAAACAGGGATAGGAGTACACCGATTCATTGGCTTCCCGAAGAAAACAAGCTCCGTATCGGTGACAAATGTCATGAACAGGCAACCATTTACCAGTGTGAGGTCGGCCAGTTTATATTTGCAGAGACGAGGAGACGACAGAAAATATGGGTAGATTGATAGATTCTGTTTCAGGCTTATTCTGCCTTCATTCAGCCAATCATAATCCTGACAAACAGATGCAACTGGAAACACAACCATGCGCTCCAGTACGGCACAGGCTGTATACACACTGTGTCTGGCGGGTAGGTTATAAGCTCTTTATCGAAACGAAAAAAATAAGTGCCGCGCCGCCTCTCAATCTCCGTCACTGCATACCGGGTATTTATTTAAATAGAAAAAGGTGAACATGGATCTATTGGGTTCCCAATGCAAACAATCTCCGTATAGGTGGCAAAGATAATGAACAGGCCACGAATTACCAGACCGAAGTTGGCCAGGTTATAATTGCAGGGAGGAGATACGACAGAAATTATGGGCAGATTAATAGAGTCTATTTCTAGGTTATTCTGCCTTCATTCAGCCAATCATAATGCTGCCTTCTAGCTGTAACTGGCAACACATGAATGTGTTAGCGTAGGGCGCAGACAGTCCACAGACTGGGTCTAGGGGAGTTGTCATAAGCACTTTATCGAAACGAAGTTAATCAGTGCCTCGCCACCTCTCAATCTCTGTCGCTGCATATCGGGTATTTATTAGAAACAAGAATAACAGCACACCGATCTATTGGCTTCCCGAAGCAAACAAGCTCATTATGGGTGTCCAAGTTTATGAACAGGCAACCAATTACGTGGTTTAAGTTGGCCAAGTAATAATTTCAGGCAGGAGAGACAACAGTAAATATGGGTATATTGATACAGTATGTTTCAGGCTTAATCTGTCTACATTCAGCCAATCATAAACCTGACTTCCAGCTGCAACTGGAAAAATATCCATAGGCTCCAGTACGTTGCAGTTAGTACACACACTCTGTCTGTCGGATATGTCTTAAGCACTTTATCGAAACGAAGATAATCATTGCCACGCCACCTTTAACTCTCCGTCGCTGCATATTGGGTATTTATTTAAACAGGAATAGGAACACACCGATGTATTGGCTTCCCGAAGCAAACAAGTTCCGTATGGGTGGCAAGGTCACGAACAGGCAACCAATTACAAGGCAAAAGTTTGCCAAGTTTTAATTGCAGAGAGGTGATACGACAGAAAATATGGGTAGATATGATCACCTTCAGGCCTATTCTGCTAACATTCAGCCAATCATAATCCGGACTACCAGCTGGAACTGAAAAAATAGCCATGCGTTCCAGTACAGCGCAGATAGTGCACACACTGTGTCTGGGCGATATGTCATAAGCAATTTATCGAAACGAAGTTCATCAGTGCCTTGCCACTACTCAATTTCCGTCGCTGCATATTGAAAACGTATTAAAACAGGGATAGGAGTACACCAATCCATTGGCTTCCTGAAGAAAAAAAGTTCCGTATGGGTGGCAAAGGTCATGAACAGGTGAACATTTACCAGTGCGTGTTCGGCCAGTTTATATTTGGAGAGAGGAGAGATGACCGAAAATATAGGAAGATTGATACAGTCTATTTCTGGCTTAGTGTGCCTTCAGTCAACCAACCATTATCCTGACAAACAGATGCAACTGGAAACACAACCATGCGCTCCATTACGGCACAGACTGTGTGCACAATGTGTCTGGCGGGTAAATTATAAGCTCTTTATCGTAACGAAGTAAATCAGTGCCGCGCCGCCTCTCAATCTCCGTCGCTGCATACCGGGTATTTATTAAAATAGAAAATGGTGAACATCGATCTATTGGGTTCCCAAATCAAACAATCTCCGTATAGGTGGAAAGATAATGAACAGGCCACGAATTACGAGACCGAAAATGGCCAAGTTATAATTGCAGGGAGGAGATCCGACAGAAATTATGGGTAGATTGATACAGTCTATTTCTAGGTTATTCTGCCTTCATTCAGCCAACCATAATGCTGCCTTCTAACTGTAACTGGCAACACATGAATGTGTAAGCGTAGGGCGCAGACAGTCCACAGACTGGGTCTAGGGGAGTTGTCATAAGCACTTTATCGAAACGAAGTTAATCAGTGCCTCGCCACCTCTCAATCTCTGTCGCTGCATATCGGGTATTTATTAGAAACAGGAATAACAGCACACCGATCTATTGGCTTCCCGATGCAAACAAGCTCCGTTTGGGTGTCAAAGTTTATGAACAGGCAACCAATTACGTGTTTTAAGTTGGCCAAGTAATAATTTCAGGCAGGAGAGATGACAGTAAATATGGGTATATTGATACAGTATGTTTCAGGCTTAATCTGCCTACATTTAGCCAATCATAATCCTGACTTCCAGCTGCAACTGGAAAAATATCCATGCGCTCCAGTACGGTGCAGTTAGTGCACACACTGTCTGTCAGATATGTCTTAAGCACTTTATCGAAACGAAGATAATCATTGCCACGCCACTTTTAACATTTCGTCGTGCATATCGGGTATTTATTTTAACAGGAATAGGAACACACCGATGTATTGGCTTCCCTAAGCAAACAAGTTCCGTATGGGTGGCAAGGTCACGAACACGCAACCAATTACAAGGCAAAAGTTTGCCAAGTTATAATTGCAGAAAGGAGATATGACAGAAAATATGGGTAGATATGATCACCTTCAGGCCTATTCTGCTTGCATTTAGCCAATCATAATCCTGACTGCCAGCTGAAACTTGACACGCATTCATGCGATCGAGTAGTTCGCATACAGTCCACATACTGGGTCTAGCGTTTTGCTCATAAACACTTTATAGAAAATAAGTTAATCAGTGCCTCGCCACCTCTTAATCTTATTCGCGGCATATCGGGTATTTATAAAAACAGGAATAGGAGCAAACCGATCTATTGGCTTTCCGATGCAAACAAGCTCCGTATGGGTGACAAAGGTAACGAACAGGCAACCAATTTCCAGGCCAAACTTTGCCAAACGTTGCCGAACTTTGGCAGAGAGGAGAGACGACAGAGAATATGGGTAGATAGATACAGTCTGTCTCCGGCTGATTCTGCCTTCATTCAACCAATCATAATCCTGACAAAAAGATGCAATTGGAAACAAAACCATGCATTCGAGTAGGAAGCAGACAGTCCACACACTGTGTCTAGCAGATAGGTCATAAACACCTTATCGAAACTAAGTTAATCCGTGCCTCGCCACCTCTCAATATCCGTCGCTGCATTTATTAAAATAGGAATAGGAGCAAAACGATCAATTGGGTTCCCGAAACAAACAAGCTCCTATGCGTAGCAAAGGTCACGAACAGACAACCAATTAGCCGGCAATTGTCGGCCAAGTCATAATTGCAGTAAGGAGAGACGATAGAAAAGATGGGTAGATTCATACAGTCTATTTCAGGCCAATTCTGCCTAGATTCAGAAAATCATAATGCTGACTACCAGCTTAAACTAAAACACATCCATGCGTTCGAGTAGGGCGCAGACATTTCACGCACTGTGTCTAGCTGATTGGTCATAAGCACTTTATCAAAACGAAGTTGATCAGTGGCTCTCCACCTCTCAAGCTGCGTCGCTGTATATCATGTATTTATTAAAACAGGAATAGTATTACACCGATCTATTGGCTTCCCGTAGCAAACAAGCTCCATATGGGTGGCAAAGGTCACGAAGAGACAACCAATTACCAGCCAATGTCGGCCAAGTTATAATTCCAGAGAGGAGAGACGACCGAAAATATGGGTTGATTGATACAGTCTGTTTTGGGCTTATTCTCCCTACATTTAGCCTATCATAACCCTGACTACCAACTGGGACTGGAAACACAACCATGCGTTCGAGTAGTGTGCAGACAGTCCACACACTTTGTCTAGCGGATTGGTCATAAGCACTTTACCGAAACGAAGTTAATCAGTGCCCCGCCACCTCTTAATCTCCTTCGCTGCAGATCGGGTTTTTATTCACAAAGGAATAGGAGGACAGCGATCTAGTGGCTTCCCGAAGCAAACAAGCTCCGCATGATTGGGAAAGGTCATGAAGAAATAATCATTAACTAGGCCAACTTTGGCTAATTTATAATTGGAGAGCAGAGAGACGACAGATAATATGGGTAGATTAATACATTATTTTCTGGATCTTTCTGCTTTATTACATCCACTCATAACAGAAAAAATATCATGCTCTAGAGTACGACGAAGACAGTCCACACACTGTGTCTAGTAGATGGGTCATAAGCAATTCCTCAAACCGAGGTTCATTAGAGCCTCGCCACCTGCTCTTCCCTGATGCGGCATATCGTGTATTTATTGAAACTGGAATAGGCACACACAGATCAATTGGCTTCCCGAAGCAAACAAGCTCCGTATTCGTGGCAAATGTCATGAACATTCAAACAGTTACCAGGCTGAAGTCAGCCAGGTTATTATTGCAGAAAGGAGAGACGACAAAAAATATGGGTAGATTGATACAGTTTTTCGTGCTTATTCCGCCTTCATTTATCTAATCAAAACGATGACTACAAACTGGAACAGAAAAAAACTATCATTCGTTTGAGTATGGCGCAGACAGTTCACACAATAAATCTAGCAAATGGGCCATAAGCACTTCATCGATACGAATTAAATAAATGCCTCTCCACCATTATTTCACCGCCGCTTCAGATCGGGTATCTGTTAACATAGTAATAGGCGCACCCCGATATATTGGCCTCCCGAAGCCAACAAGCTCCTTATGCGTGGCAAATGTCACGAACAGGCAAACAATTACCAAGCCGAAGTCGGCCAAGTTATACTTGCAGAGAGGATGGACTACGGAAAATATGGTTAGATTGATACAACCTGTTTCAGGTTTATTCTGCCTACATTCAGCCAATTATAATCCTGACTACCAGCTGGAACTGAAAACACATCCATGCGTTCGCGTAGGGCGCAGATAGTTAACACACTGGGTCTAGCGAATTGGTCATAAGCAATTTATCGAAAAGAAGTAAATCAGTGCCTCGCCACCTCTCAATCTACGTCGCTGCATATAGGGTACTTATTCGCAAATGAACAGGAGCACACCGATCTATTGGCTTCCCAAAGCAAACAAGCTCCGTTTCGGTGTCAAAAGTCACGAACAAGCAAAAGATTACCAGGGCTAAGTCGGCCAATTAATAATTGCAAAGAGGAGAGACGTCATAAAATATGGGTAGATTGATATAGTCTGATTCAGGATTATTCTGCCAACATTCGGCCACGCATTACCCTGTCTATCAGCTGGGACTGGAATCACAATCATGCGGTCGAGTACAGCGTAGACAGTCCACACACTCTGTCTAAAAAATGGGTCATAAGCACTTCATATGAACGGAGTTAATCTGAACCTCGCCACATGTTAAGCTCTGTCGCTGCAGATCGGGTATTTATTCACAAAGGAATAGGAGAACACGGATTTTTTAGCTTTCCAAAGCAAAAAAGCTCCGTATGGGTGGCGACGGTCAAGAACAGGCCACCAATTACCAGGTGAAATTCGGCCAGGTTATAATTGCAGAGAGGAGAGACAACAGAAAATATGGGTAGATTGATACCGTCTTTTTTGGCCTATTCAACTTTCATTCAGTCACTTATTACCCTGACTACCAGCTGGGACTGGAAACACAATCTTACTCTCAAGTTGGGAGGAGATTGATGGGTCTAAACGCTTCATCGAACCGAAGCTCAGCATGCATCTTCACCTGTCCTTCCTTGTCGCGGCGCATCCGGTATTAATTCAAACAGGAATAATCGCACACCGATGTATTCGCCTCCCGAAGCAAACAAGCTTGGTCTGGGTGGAATTCTTCACAAACAGGTAACCAATTACCAGGCCAAACGCGGCCAAGTTTTAAGTGCAGAGAGAAGGGATGACAGAAAATATGGGTATATTGATACAATCTGTTTCATGGTTATTCTGGCTTCATTCAGCCAAGCATAACCTGACAACCAGCTGGATCTGTAAACACAAGCATGCGCTCGATGTGGCCACCGACAGTCTACACAGTGGATCGAGCAGGTGTTTTATAAACACTTCAAAAACACCTGTCAATCTCTGTCTATGCAAATAGGCCATCGATTCTCGCAGGAATAGGCTAACACTGATCTGCTGCCTTCCCGAAGCAAACAAGCTCCGTATAGGTGGTAAACGTCATGAACAGGCAACCAATGTAAAACTTTAGAGAGTAGAAACGACAAAAAATATGGGCACGCTGTTTCAGTCTTATTCAAGCCTTTATTCAGCCACAGATAACCCTAACTACCAGCTGGGACTGGAAACACCATCTTGCGCTCCAGAAGGGCACAGGCAGTCCACACACTGGGTCTAGCAGATTTTACTTTGCACGTCCTCGAACCGAAGTTTAGCAGTGCATCGTCACCTGTCATTCTCTGTTGCTGCGTAATTGCAGCAAGGGATACACCCCCATGCCTAGACGTGAATATACAAGGACTCACTGATTGTGTACGCACAGCAAGCGTCCACCGATAGGTCTCTACTAGGGAAATTGTGCTCATTTATGCACGTGCTTAACATTGCGGCCCATAATCGAATCTGTGTTCGTACCCTTTTCCATCGGGCCTTACGCTATTGCAGCAGCGATGTCCTTCTTAAGAAAGAACTATCGTGTGGATATTAGTTCTTCTGGTCCAATAAATACCCAACGACCTTCGTGAAAAACTTTCTTCGTCGACTGAGGTAAACGCAGTACCTTGTTTTTAATGGAGATGTACTGCCACGGATACTTTTTTCTTTACCTTACATGCAAGGTGTTTCCGAAAGAATCGCTCGACAATTAAGTCACTTTGGCATCTCTATCGCCCACAAGCCTGTATCCTCCATACGCGCAACCCTATGCCAAGTAAAGGACTCCCTACCCAAAGAACAATTAAGCAATGTCATTTACCGCATACCGTGCGCCAATTGCCCTTCTGTTTACATTGACCATACAGGCCAACATCTTGGGATTGGCATCAACATAAATAAGCTCGCCGTTCGACGATGTTACCCCTTATCACTCGTATTTGCGCACTCCCTTGAGTACGACCACCGCTTCCATTAGGACGGTACCGAAGTGATCGCCATGGTCAACACCAAACAAGCTCGAGAATTCCTAGAAACTTGGCACTCTAGCTCAATTAGCATTAACCGCCACGTTGATCTAGACGCTCATTACGAAGGGTTACATGTACGACTAACTAACGACCGCCCACGCCCTAACAACGACTGCTAATCATTGCGGCATTTCGAATCTCATATTTCGCCCCCCCCCCCCGACCTCACAATTGGCGAGCCACAATTAAACGTTCCAGCACCTCGAACCGACGCAGTGACCCTTACATTTAACCCAGAGCAATGATCAATAATCTAGCCAACCGTAGTTACTCGCCACTCACCTCCCCTTCAAAACAAGCAAACGTAATTGTTCTCTCCTCACCTCCCCCGTCCCAAAACATGCCTCAATAAAGTGTCGACCCATCACCCCCTCACACCAGCTGTTTGTTTGTCGCTTTATGTCCTGACATGTAAAATTTTACAAGACTCTTCCTTCCAAAATAACAAAACTGATTCGAGCTTCAAGCCTGTCTCCCCTGATCAAAGCTGGATTTTAGACCAACCGAACTTGCCAAATAATGCTAAGAATACAGATGGACAAGAGATCAGCCGGAAAGATTCGTGTCCTTTTCTCTTTTCTATGGCATCCAGTAAGTTCACTGTCTTCACGTCCACTAACATGGCTTTAGTTTTGGCTATCCTGGCTGGTCAGGGTTTCATAAATTAATTGCTATGGAAGTCTGTCTGTCCATGTATTCTCAACCACTGATGATGTCTGGTCTGAACTGTGTCAATGGTGTCGTGAGTTGTACTTACGTGTCCGATGACCAACGCCAGCAGATCTGGAAAGCTTCAACTATCCGAACTGCTTGATGCTCATGAACACATCGATTAGCCATTAGGTAAAGAAACTGACTGATTCATCTTCCCGGGTTCCTTAAGCAAACCGTTCACAGGAATCGCGACCGTTTGCCTATGAAATGTCTACATTCCACCCATCGCTCCTGGTTTATTCGAACGAGGAGCGTTAAGAGTTACTGAGTGTCGGAATTATCTACGATGAAAGCAGGGTGCCCCGCGGAACAATGGCGTCACAACATCCACAAGTGGGCAAACATACTGTTGAGTTGAGGTAGGATGCGATGGATAGGTCTTTCAATACGGCTTATCTGAAACCTGGGCCCACTCATGCTTATGCCTTATCGATTGTATCCGGTCATTACAGAAAACTTGGTGTTGAGCCTGTCTCCGCTTAGGCTAACGCCATGCACAAAGATGATTTCCTGCCAAGCAATGGGAGCAAAACTGTCAGACAAGCTTTCAATTGAGCACTTTTCTAATCCGAAAATAACTTATGCCAGACAGGTTCCCGTTATCCCAACTGCTGGCGATCAGACACATTCGTGGGCGGCCTATAGTTGAACAGCCATCTGTGAAGCTAAGCCACGAAATAAGCAAGCTCTCGGGCCTGACCAACTGATAGTTACGAAGAGGCAGCGAAGGACTGAGGTCTGGCACACTGATCGTCTTATACAAAGCCCAAAAGCCAAAGGAAAACTCTGATAGGGTGTTCATGATCCGTTTGGTTGCTTCCGTTGCCTTTTAGTTCAGTTTTGGGGCCAAAGCGCATGGAAAGTCAACCTCGGAAAAACCATCCGTATGACTGCTGCTCACTCGCTTGTATTCGGTTTTCTCAAGAAACCTCATGAAAATGTTCGATAATGAGCCACACTACGGCATCTATCGGAACAGAAGAGCTCGGTAAAGCTTTTCCAGTTATCTGAACGAATAGTATGCCAGCTGAACTATTCAATCGAGACCAGACTGATGGTGTTGAATCCAGGATTCTGCTGACATCCTTTGACTCTAAGAATTTAAAATCTGGCGTCAGGCCGTGTTCATCAGTAGGACTTGGATTTCTGCTGCTTGTTTGAAGTCCAAGGGGTGGTAATCGTGTGAGCCGCGAACTGGTTGAGTCACGTTTCACTGGCCTCTAGACTATTAAAAAGTGCAATGACCTACCCACGCCTTATTGAGTACTACGACTTAGGTTGATTTAAGTAATTAGGCGCCTGGGAAGCACGCAGGCAAACAGTTTACAATGCTAATGTCGATGAGCCAGGTGGCCGAGCATTTATCACGCCTACATCAAACGCGGGTGAGAAAATTTCAGCAATTAACGAGGCGAAAACCGACCATCAAGCAATGATCGCACCAGAGGGTAACCATCCTCGATGAAGGGGGAGCCGTTAATTGTCATAGGTATGCGGTAGCATAGTGAATGCAGCCTATCCTATAAGTTTGCATGAATTACGCGTATCTGGTGCTGGGTTCGAGCTCGACTCCAGAACTTCAGACGAATATTTATTGTTCCAGCGATTGCTTCTACTCAACCGCTTCCTAGATACTCGCATTTTCGCTTTGAGGCCTGAGGCCTTTGGGAAATAAAACTGCAGGAAGTCCACTTTAACTTCACCCTGTACCACAGCTTCCGCTACTCTTCTGGTAAGCATAGTGGGGTGATCGCCCAAGCAATACGCAAACCAGCACGTCGCTTCCTTAGGAACTCATCCCCAATTTGATGACCAATGGTTGGGCCACTTTACGAACGCCCGTCGTATCCGTGTACGTACCATCATCAGCTGCTGACCAGCACAATAAAGAAACAGGCAGCTGCAAGATGGGAATATTGGTTACCCCGGGAAGATGGATTGCTCATTATCCTAGCTACTGGCTACCCAGCGCGCACGCAGGTGTTGGATAGTGTACCGGTCTTCGGTGAAGGTTAGCTACGAAATAAACAGACTCGGGTCTGGCAAATAAGCAGTCGCGGAACAGCATCGGCAGTGCTACTAGGGTGTGGCGGGCTGAGGTCTGGCACAGCAAAAGCCTTAAAATAAGCCGCAAAGCCCAATGACGGCACTGGGACATGGCGAGTGGGAACCGCCATTAAATAAGTTCGCTCGCCCGCGCTGCCTTGTGGGTAGGCTCCTAAGCCAAAGCCAAAGCCAAAGCCAAAGAAGGCAACCTCGAAAAAACAATCTGGGTGGCTGTTGTGGACCCGCCTGTACTCACAATCCCCAAGACACCTCATAAAAATATGTTCGAATATAGTACTGCGATCCATGCTACGGCGTCCGCGGGAACAAACGCGCTCCGCAACCCTAGTTTAGCGGTGTGGGCGAATAGTATGCAAGCTGGACTACTCAATCGGAATCGGACCATTGGTAATGGATGCTGGAATGTGCAAAAGTTCCTGAACCCTGGTACTCAAAGTCGGATGGCGCGCAGCCTTTATCAGTACAACGTAGATGTGTGTGTGTGCATGTTAGAAGAATCTCATCCCCCACGGTCAGAATGGCTGGTGGTGAGTTCGTTATTGAAGTAAAAAGTTGGGTACAGGTATAGAAATGGTGTTTAGAAGAATCTCATCCCCCACGGTCAGAATTGCTGGTGGTGAGATCGGTATTGAAGCAAATAGTTGGGTACAGGTTTAGAAATGATGTTTAGAAAAAGCTCATCCCCCACGGTCAGAATTGCTGGTGTTGAGTTCGCTATTTAATTAAATAGTTGTGTACAGATTTAGAAATGGTGTTTGGAAGAATCTCATCCCCCACGGTCAAAAGTGCTGGTGGTGAGTTCGGTATTTAAGTAAATAGTTGGGTACAGGTTTATAATGCATACATTAACCTCATGAAGAATCATTCTTGAATGCGTCTCAAAATATCGACCAAATTGGACTTCTTTCAAAACGGTGCCAAATTCGTGCACCAATGACCTCATTTTTGTTGTTCGAAAAAACAAATAGGGTTAAGATTCAGTATAAAATGGGGCAAATAGGCTAACCGACATACATATAAGAGGATTCACATGCGAATAGAGAGCGGAAAAGATGGTTGCTCAATTTCAAAAGCCCGCCCGAGGCTGTGTGCTGTCTGTCAGAAGTCCGAATACCTGACACAGGTTCTCTGGAAATAAAGATACCGGGAGTAAACTCACACTTCACCCTGTACCACAGTGGCCCTGGCGACTTTTCTGGTAGACATGGTGTGGCGATTGCTCTCTCGCAACAAGCAAACCGTGCACTGCTTGCTTATAAACCAGTCAACGAACGATGTCCTATGTGTGACTTAAAGGTCACTTCGAAAACGTCTCTATCGTCTCCGTGTATGCACCAGATTCCGCTGCCGAACGGCGTGACAAAGAAACGTTTTACTTGCAACTGCAAGCGTTAGTTGAAAGAGTACCTAGCCGTGATCTGTTAATTTTTGCTGGGGCCTGGAATGGCCGGACTGGACGTGGTGAATCAACTTACAGTCATCTTATTGGCCATTTTGGGCTTGGTGCTTGATATGAAAATGGTGAGCGACTGCTAACCTTGCTGACCAGAACCGGCTGTTTGTCACGAGCACGGGCTTCCAGCGTCGCAAAAAACACATGCTGACCTGGTATTCAAACGATGGTCATACGACCAGTCAAATCGACTACATCCTAGTCAGTTCGTAGTTCAGCAGCTGGGTTTATACTAGCAGATCGATGTGTGGTGCCTAGACTGGTAATGCTTATGGGTTTGACCATGTTCTCATCCGTACATGCTTGAAATTGCACCTGTCTCTCATCCGTGCCCAAAATGTGACGTGCTAGACGCCTCGATGTCGCCAAAATCTGGAAACCCGGCACTGCCGGGGCCCTGGACATAGGAACCCGGTCCTGTTTTACTAGCCGAACAGACGGAGAGGGCAGAAGTGAGTGGTAATCACTGAAGGAATTAGTCTATGGGGCAACTGAGTCAATCCTTGGGTTTACCCAAAGACGCCGAAGTGAATGGATCAGTGGTAGAACCCTGCAGTTTTCTGCCCAGACGTCTCGAGCTGGGTCCTGCAACGATGCTTCCTTCCGCCAACTCCGAAAGATGACGGTAAAATCGGGAAGCTGAAAGATGGAAAGAAATATTGGGCTTCAATAGTGACCTCAATGTAGCAGGCCTCAAACGTAGGTGACACTCGAAAACTACCAAATTATCCACCAATGTAGCAGTAGGCCCTCTACACTGAGCGACTCTGTTAGTGACGTGAATGGCAGCTTCATTGCTGAAAACCCGGTGAAGGTTGAGAGCTGACCTGAGCACTTTGATACCGAGCCCAGAACACCATTACCACGTGCAACGGAGTCTCCTGTCTATGCAATGTTATGTGACCCCCTTCTGAAGGAGAAGTAACTGATGGCATAAGAAGGTTGCACAACAACAAGGCACATGGAGAGGACGGTATACCTTCTGAACTCTACAAGTCTTCTGTCGACACACTGGTGCCCTAGCTCCATGAAGTGATTACACTAGCGTGGAGAGACGAGGTTCCTAATGACTAGGGCTCAGGCATCCTCGTGCCTGTCCACAAGAAAGGAGAAAAACGAGATGCGAAAACTACCATATTTGCTAAAATCTTCGCCATTGTCCTTCTCAGGCGATTATAGGCTATGCGCGACTCTAGGACGAGGCCCATCCAAGTCGGACTCCGTGCTGGGCGTGGATGTGTGGACCAAATATTCACATTAAGACGAGGCCTTGCATTTTGCCATAGCCAAGAGCAACTGACGGCCGTCTGCTTGGTTGACTTCGCTGCCGCGTTCGATTCCATCCCTCGTGAATCCTTATGGTGAATAATGACACTAGATGATCTACCACCTAAAAGCATCGCCGTGATCAAGGCCTATTACAACTCAACCATTACACGAGTTCTGGTCCATGACAATCGTTTACAAGCATTCGGTATTTGGTCTGGCGTTCGAAAAGGTTGTATTTTGTCGCCCATCCTTTTCAACTACGTTATCGGCTGGACGCCGGTAGCCTTACTAGCTTCAAACTTTGTTGATCTGCAGTTTATGGTGTCACGGGAGTCGCTAAATCGGTTGGCTTTTCCATGAACGTGGGGAAAATCAACGTTTTTTTCAAGTTGCATCCCTGCTCAGGAGAAAGCACGTCTCGAGGTTGATGACTGTCAACTTGAAGAGGTAAACAGTTTCAAATACCCTTGGGCGAGGTTGTAGCCGAATGGACAGCTTAAGGATGACATTGTCTCACGGATCTATGCTGCTCGTCGGGTTTTCTCAAGCCTTAGAATGTACCTGTGAACCCGACGCGACATTTCTATCGCCAAAAAGATTCGCGTATACCGTGCGTCTGCCCGATCTGTCCTTCACTATGGCTGTGAATGCTGGACTACACGCGTAGAAAATGAGCGAAAACTGGAGGCTATTGACCACAACTGCTTGAGGACCACCCTCCAAATGAAGTACACAGACATGTCTCAAATGAGACGGTCTGCAATCGCTGTGAAAACATTGCAATGATACCCCAAGCCATCCAAGAACGACGACTGAGGTTGTTTGGACACGTTTTTCGTTGTCCACCTTACGAGCTCAGTGTTACTACCCTTGGATCGGTCCTACTACCCAATTGGAGATGTCGAAGAGGGGTCAGCTCAAAACCGGACTCGACAGAGTTCCTCAGGACATAGAAGTTCTTCTTCGACCTTCTGCATTCGGCGTCCGTCGTTGGCGAAGAGAATAGTTTGAACTGTCCATGTCTGCTGCCGCGGATCGTCACGCGTGGAGGGGCACAATCCGTGACATAATCGAGGCCGGTTAGATCAGGCCTGATCGCAGCCGTAACAAGTGCAAGTAAGTAAAACTGCAAGAGCTGGTTGAAAATGTCCCTCGCCGTGCTCTGTGGATTATTGTCGGGTACTGGACCTGGCGACTCCTCAGACTATCATTTTATTAGCCACTTTGGGCTTTGTTCTCGATACGACAATGGTGAAAGAATGCAGACCTTTACCGGTCACTGTCACCAACGCGTGCTTTCAGCATTGCCGCATATATTTGCTGACTTGGTATTCAAACAATGCTCATATGGCCAGTCACACCACTATAGTCAGTTGAAGGTTCCGCAGCTGGGTTTACGATGCGTGGTGCCCAAACTGGTAACGCCTATGGATCTGCTCATCTTCGCTCACGCACACACTGTAAAGTCAATCTCTCACCCGCACCGAAGATGTCTTAGTGTCACAAAAACTCGGCAATCCGCAGCGGTCGAGGCTCCGGGAAGTGAAATCCAGTCATTTTTACCTCTCTGCGCAGACGGAGGAAGCAGTAATCAATGTTTATCATTGAACACGTCCTCTTATGAGACAGCTGAGGACGTTCGAGGATATACCCAGCCAAGCCACAATCGCTTAATCAGTGAAAGAACATTGCAGTTCTCCACCCAGATGGATAGAGCCAGGTATACCGCCAAACCCGAAAAACCGGCAGTCTAATTAGAATTACCGTCAGGATAATTGGACTGCAACAGCGACCTACCTAGAGCAGGGCTCAAATGTTGGTGATTCTCGACCAGTACTAAATTATCCACCAAGTTGGTGGAAAACCCCCCGTATACGAGTCACGGTTTCCTAGAAACCGTGGCTTGGAAGGCTGCCAATCTGACGCTTACACCAGACCACGCTGTCGGCCCAGTCTATGTGCTGTGTGTGTCGAATGGCTGACCAGTGGACTGGGAGTCAGATGGCGATGGCTCCTCTATATCCCCTGAGTAAGTAAATCCTGGAGTGTGCGTTATGTTGACCAGGTCGTGCTGTGGCGGGCGAAGATGGGTACGCCTACCCGTCAGCAAATGCGCCCACTCCCACCTCAGACAACTGACTGGCTCGGATGCTGGTCTGATTGTAAGGGTGGGGGAGAGTGTGAGGTCAACAGCTCAGCGCATTTTCCTCACTATAAACAATCTGACGCGCTTGAACCTATCATGGTGCGCTAAAAGCCGTGGCTTGGACGGTTGCCAACTCGCGGGATAACTCGGACCACGTGGTCAGCCCAATGTGTGTTTTGTGTGGAGTGGCTGACTGGCGTACTGAGAGTCAGCCTGCAATGGCTCCTTCTTTAAAAGGCTTGTATGACCCTCTCCCTCCGTGGGATCCAAGTCAGGTGCGGTGGTATACCCAGGAGCGGATGCGGCCGCGCCAGCCACCTGCACCCTCTCCCATCTCCGGTCATTTTGACTCTGTCTTGACACCGGGCTCAGTTTGGAGAGGAGGAGAGAATGCGGTGGGTGCAGCACAAGGCTACTAGCACTTAAAACTAATTAACGCGCAAGTCACCGTTCCTGCATCACCTTGTGTGGAGAATACGGTGGACCTTGTCGAAATCCACGGTCGAACCGTCATCTGTCCTGTCAAGCCAACTAATCTTATTCGACTACCTCACTTTCTCCCCTGATCATTTCGTCTGACGATGGGTTAGTGTAACCAACTTGAAAATTTACGTGTACAACTAGATATCCCGAAGATCGTTTTTCTTTTCATGATATCATCTCCGTTTATATATATTGATATAATGGAACCGACCAAGACAAGGGAGACCGGAATGGCCATTTCTGGCTTATTAGCCGTCATCAGCCAGTCATACCCAATCCCAGGTGTGGATCACCCCAGATTTGAACCCGCGACCGATGGTAATTGAGTCGAACGCTCTACCATTGAGCCACGGGCTCATTGTTTTGTCGGTTGCGATCGGGAATGTGATGATAGTCGGTGGCTCACCGATCCGCTTAAAAAACATGTATGTTCCGTTGTGCTCTGGAGCTCAGACTAGAGCCCTCACAGGCATTCGCATAGCGCAGTGTAGCATATTTTGATAAGGTGGAACCGAAAAAGACAAGGGAGACCGGAATGGCCATTTCTGGCTTATTAGCCGTCATCAGCCAGTCGTACCCAATCCCAAGTGTGGCACACCTGGGATTCGAAACCGCGACCTTTGGTAATTGAGTCGAAGGATCTACCATTGAGCCACGTGCTCGTTTTTTTGTCGGTTGCGATCGGGAATATGATGGTAGTGTGTGGCTCACCGATCTGCTTAAGGAACATGTTTGTTCCGTTGTGCCCTGGAGCTCAGACTAGAGCCCTCACAAGCGGTCGCATAGCGACGTGTAGCATATGTTGATAAGGTGGAACCGACAAAGACTAGGGAGACCGGAACGGCCATTTCAAGCTTATTAGCCGTCATCAGCCAGTTGTACCCAATCCCATGTGTTGCACACCTTGGATTCGAACCCGCGACCTTTGGTAATTGAGTCGAAGGATCTACCATTGAGCCACGTGCTCGTTTTTTTGTCGGTTGCGATCGGTAATATGATGATAGTGTGTGGCTCACCGATCTGCTTAAGGCACATGTATGTTCCGTTGTGCCCTGGAGTTAAAATAGACCCCTCAAAGGCGGTCACATAGCGACGTGTAGCATATGTTGATAAGGGTGGAACCGTCAAAGACAAGGGAGACCGGAATGTATATTTCTGCCCTATTAGCCGTCATCTGCTAGTCATATTCAATCCCAAGTGTAGCACACCTGGGATTCGAACCCGCGACATTTGTAAATTTAATCGAACGCTCTACCATTGAGCCACGGGCTCGTTGTTTTGTCGGTTGCGAACGGGAATATGATGATTGTGTGTGGCTCACCGATCTGCTTAATGAACATGTATGTTCCGTTGTGCCCTGGAGCACAGACTAGAGCCCTTACAAGCGGTCGCATAGCGACGTGTAGCATATGTTGATAAGGTGGAACCGACACAGAGAAGGGAGACCGGAAAGGCAATTTCTGGCTTATTAGCCGTCATCAGCCGGTCATACCCAATCCCAATTGTGGCACACCTGGGATTCAAACCCGCGACCATTGGTAATTGAGTCGAACGCTCTGCCATTGAGCCACGGTCTCGTTGTTTTGTCGGTTGCGATCGGAAATATGATGATAGTGTGTGGCTCACCGATCTGCTTAAGGAACATGTATATTCCGTTGTGCCCTGGAGCTCAGACTAGAGCCCTCACAGGCGGTCGCATAGCGAGGTGTAGCATATGTTGATAAGGTGGAACTGACAAAGACAAAGGAGACTGGAATGGCCATTTCTGGCTTATTAGCCGTCATCAGAAAGTCATACCCAATCCCAAGTGTGGCACACTTGGGATTCGAACCCGCGACCATTGGTAATTGAGTCGAACGCTCTACCATTGAGCCACGGGCTCGTTGTTTTGTCGGTTGCGATCGGGAATATGATGATAGTGTGTGGCTCACCGATCTGCTTAATGAACATGTATGTTCTGTTGTGCCCTGGAGCTCAGACTAGAGCCCTTACAAGCGGTCGCATAGCGACGTGTAGCATATGTTGATAAGGTGGAACCGACACAGAGAAGGGAGACCGGAAAGGCCATTTCTGGCTTATTAGCCTTCATCAGCCAGTCATACCCAATCCCAATTGTGGCACACCTGGGATTCAAACCCGCTACCATTGGTAATTGAGTCGAACGCTCTACCATTGAGCCACGGGCTCGTTGTTTTGTCGGTTGCGATCGGGAATATGATGATTGTGTGTGGTTCACCGATCTGCTTAAGGAACATGTTTGTTCCGTTGTGCCCTGGAGCTCAGCCTAGAGCCCTCACAGGCGGTCGCATAGCGACGTGTAGCATATGTTAATAAACGTGGAACCAACAAAGACAAGGGATACCGGAATGGCCATTTCTGGCTTATTAGCCGTCATCAGCCAGTTATACCCTATCCCAAATGTTGCACACCTGGGATTCGAACAAGCGACATTTGGTCATTGAGTCGAATGCTCTACCATTGAGCCACGGGCTCGTTGTTTTGTCGGTTGCGATCGGAAATATGATGATAGTGCGTGTCTCACCGATCTGCTTAAGGAACATGTATGTTCCATTGTGCCCTGGAGCTCAAACTAGAGCCCTTAAAGGCAGCCGCATAGCGATGTGTAGCATATGTTGATAAGGTTGAACGGACAAAGACAAGGGAGACCGGAATGGCCATTTTTGGCTTATTAGCCCGTCATCAGCCAGTCATACCCAATACCAAGTGTGGCACACCTGGTATTTGAACCCGCGACCTTTAGTTATTGAGTCGAACGCTCTACCATTGAGCCACGGGCTCGTTGTTTTGTCGGTTGCTATCGGAAATACGATGATAGTGTGTGGTTCACCGATCTGCTTAAGGAACATGTATGTTCCGTTGTGCCCTGGAGCTCAGACTAGAGCCCTCACAGGCGGTCTCTTAGCGACGTGTAGCATATGTTGATAAGGTGGAACCGACAAAGACAAGGGAGACCGGAATGGCCATTTCTGGCTTATTAGCCATCATCAGCCAGTCATACCCAATCCCAAGTGTGGCACACCTGGGATTCGAACCCGCGACCTTTGGTTATTGAGTCGAACGCTCTAACATTGATCCTCAGGCTCGTTGTTTTGTCGGTTGCGATCGGAAATATGATGATAGTGTGTGGCTCACCGATCTGCTTAAGGAACATGTATGTTCCGTTGTGCCCTGGAGCTCAGACTAGAGCCCTCACAGGCGGTCGCTTAGCGACGTGTAGCATATGTTGATAAGGTGGAACCGACAAAGACAAGGGAGACCGGAATGGATATTTCTGGCCTATTAGCAGTCATCTGCTAGTCATATTCAATCACAAGTGTGGCACCTCTGGGATTCGAACCAGTGACCTTTGGTAATTGAGTCGAACGCTCTAACATTGATCCTCAGGCTCGTTGATTTGTCGGTTGCGATCGGAAATATGATGATAGTGTGTGGCTCACCGATCTGCTTAAGGAACATGTATGTCCTGTTGTGCCCTGAAGCTTAGACAAGAGGCCTCACAGGCGGTCGCATAGCGATGTGTAG
>WEDG01001964.1:0-10275 GCA_017591395.1 Schistocephalus solidus | reverse complement strand
TATTTGAGAAGGTCCTTAATATTTTCGAACTCTGACCATAAAGTCCGCGACAGAGAATGGTAGCTCAAGATATGCGAAAACTGGTAAACTGATTGGATGGAAGGCACCTGTAACGGACGTTTGGAAACATGGATCCTACTCATTCCCGGCGTCTTGGTTTTCTTCAACGAGGTGATAACAAGCAAATGAGAAATTCAGTCGAGTGAAAAATAGGCAAAGCAACTATATTTTGCTGTAGTTCCAAGGAAAAAGCAATTCTACACTTTGATTGGGTTCACAAGTGATCTGATTCCACTAGGTTACTTTGTTGAATCGTCTCTCCCGTGTATGTCTACAGAAGCTTTTTATGGTTTATCTGCAAAAACAGCCGACATGAGGTTACTGAATGCTCGTCCCGAACAAACTGCAGAAACCCAAAATATGACAGCGAACAAGCTAAATCTCACAATTATGGTCCACAGAGCCTACAATATTATTGACCAAGGTGTTACGAATTCGGTGGCAGATGAAGTATTTATTTTTCGTATATTACTGCTGAGTTATGTGAAGTGGTGTTGACCAAGACCATCCGTGAGGTCGAAGGCTGGACGGATAACCGATTCTTCATCTTCAAGTTGTGGCTCCGACTGCAACACCGCAAAAGAGGTGAGTCCAGGTAATTTCAATGCTATTTTATTGAGTTTCTCTACGCACCTTATCCATTTCAGCAATAAAATGACCCAATGAATAAAAGAACTACAGACTACACATAAAAACGCCTGTGTGGAGAATCTGTGGTGCCATCTGCGGGCCACCATCCACTCGATAGTCTTGGATGTCTTTGAATGCGCACATTATCTGCCCCAGGATCGGTGTGAATAAAACGATGGAGTCATCGACAACCTGCTTGCCGAAGAAAACAAGTTGTATATAGCCGGCATTGGCTGACCGAAGGATGCGAGCAAAGCTGCCTTCGTTATATGCAGCCGTGCGCAGCCAGGCTGCCGGAAATATAGTATACCTGGAGGCTCGCAAGGCCGAGGAGTTCAGAAAGGATGCAGACCATAATGAATCAAGGACTGTAAGCGCAACGATCACATTTCTCTACGGTGTCACAGCCTCATCACCGCTGATCACAAACCCACTTCTCCGCCGCCATCTAACACCGCCAACTCTGCCAGCCCTGCCACGGCCTCCACGGCGGCGACGCCATTCTGCAACTGGCGAGAACAATCGCAATGAACTGTTGACCATTACCCTCACCAACCACGCCCAACACCAGTGATGTGGACGCGGTCCCAAACTGCCCTCACTGCCATCGCACAGTCACCTCATGCATCGGTCTGATCGATGCGAATCCATTGCACAGAGGCTAGTGAATCAGTTCATGAAGCACCAACACACAGTCATCGCGTCCGCCTCCACTGCATTCCTTATCCTCTCACATTTACTCAGTGCTGGGTGTATTCGGCTACATGCGCCTCCATAAAAGCGAAAAAACCGCAATGCCGACACACCTAACACGTCTGATACACACATCAACACTCCCATCCCCAGCCCTCCCATCAGCGTAACCACCGGTACCAGCATAATCAGCCACCCTTATCAACACCTCCCGAACTATTCTGTCCACAATTCTACCGCACCTTCAACTCACGCACCGGTCCTTCCGTTTTCTCAATCCTAGTATTGTGCTGAGTGGTTGACGGGTAGTCTGAGAGTCAGGCAGAAATGGCTCATTCTTACCGTGACCTCCAGCACTCTCACACATGTGAGACGTGAGCGACTCATCCCCTTTTGAGTACAATCCTGGTGATTGCGTTTTGGAGCAATGTCGTGCACGTGGTACACGCAGACCAGGTCATTGTATGTGTCAGCAGCTGCATCCATACCCCGCACCAGTCAACTGACTGGCTGGTGCATTGGGATGGGAAAAGAGAGTGAGATCGATGGCTCAGCGCATTTTCCTCAGTATAAGCAATCTGAAGCACTTCAAGCTATCGCGGTGCATGACAAGGCGAGGCTTGGAAGTTTGCCTACTGACGGAAGAACTTGGGCAAAGTAGTCAACAAAATGTGTGTTTCTGTGCATAAGCCGACTAGCGGACTGAGTCAGGTTGCAATGTCTACTTCTAGATGTGCCCTTTATGACATTCCCACTCCATGAGATCTGAACCAGGTGTGGCGCCACACTCAATAGCGGTCCCGGTCGAGCTAGACCCCAGTACACTCTCCTGTTTCCAATCTTCTTGACTTGGTCATTACACTTGGTCCAGGTGGGACAGGGGAGAGTGTGCGTTAGATGCAGTGTAAGTCACAGCGTTTTCTCCCATCCTGTTGTGAAGCTCATGCTGGACATGGTTGAAATCGACGTTCGAACTTTTGATTTGATCGCAAATGTTTTATTTGGTTTTTCAGACATAATCCACTATCTGATATCAAAGTTGCAAGCAGACGTGCTAAATTGTTAGAATTAGTATAAAGCTCATCAGTCTTATTGCTGGAGACAGAACATCAATTCTTCTTCTTTCCCCGTAGCCACTTCATCCATCCCAAAAGCACAATAGCCGCATCTTAAAGCGAAAAGCCTCATCCAGATTAGGATCTCTGCGTTGATGAGAAGTATATCAAACCGTTACATACTTTCACCTGCTGGTCAACCCAGTTGCACAGGCATGCTTCCCTTTGCATGTGCAACAGTTTCTTCTCCTTAAAAATTATCAAATCACATTTATTGCTTGTCTATTTCAACCAATTGTTAAATATTTTTCATTGTGCGCTGACTTTTGCATATCGGACTACCTGTTACTAACACCAAATGTATATTTTGCAGCGTTTGCTCATTCATTCTAAGAGTTAATTTAAACTTGTATTTTATCTGGTAGGGGGTGCCTTGTATGGCCGCCTGAACAGGACGCGGGAAAAGGAACCACCCACAGTACATTTGGACTTGCGCTCAATTCCAAGGAATTTATGCCTAGGATTAACTGAAGGTTAGGGCTAATTTTAAGGGATAGACCAGAGTGTGGGTAAGGATCATTATGAGGCTAAGGGTTAAGGTTATTATCGCGTTAACCGTAGGACTTGGGTTAAGGGTAGGGCTATACATAGAGTTAAGACTAAGGTGGCAGTTAAGTTTAATGTTAGGGTTAGTATTAGCGTTAAAACACAGGTCTACTTCTCCTTTCTGGAATTAACCGTAAGGCTACCTATTTTAAGCGGGTGGAGCGGTTCATATTCCCGTGTTCTGTTTAGGTGACTATACAAAGCAGCCCTATCTTTCATTTAACCGCGAAAGTACCCTTATGAGGGCTAAATAAAATAATGTATGTATTTACTCATTGATGATAATCAGTTGGCGCACGGAATCAAGAAGAGGAAATGAGGCTCACTCACCAATGCGTTCTTAATTATTATAACTCTGACGCACATAAACGTACCTCGTTGCCCGCAGAATGTAGCTTTGCAACCTGCCAACCTAGGTGTTACGTGGTATTTTTCAGAGGAAATAGCGAAGGCCTAAGTAAGCGGTTTGTGGTCCGTATAAATACAAAAAATCTCTGGATTCGACATAGTAACGAAAATAAATAAAAAGCGAGGAGTCTTCTACCAAAAGTGCTATAACGAGTTTGGGAGGATATCAATTTGATAGAGTAGGAGACCAAAGGTTGGATGCTCGTGGGAGTCTTTTGCTGAATGGCTGCACCGGTGGCATAATTGGAGGTCGCAGCAACAATGGAGAGCGGGGCATCAGTTAGGGAGTGAAAAAGGGTAGTTTTATCCACAAGGGTCTCTTTTACACGTTAAAAATCGTCCACAGCTGCGTCAGGAAAAGAAAACTTGCGGTTGCTTCCACGAAAAAGATGAGTGCGAGGTTACATCAATTGATAGCAGTGAGGGATAAAACGAAGATAAAAGTTGGCAAGGCTAATAAAACGAAGCACTTGTCAGAAAGAAGTAGGCGTAGGGAACTCGTGAAAAGCTGAAACTTTTGCGTCTATAAGGTGAAAACCAGAAGCATCTACGTGTGTCTTCGGAACAGGAGCGAGGGAAGACCAAAAACGCATTGAGAGGCGTATATGAAAACACCAAGTTAGGTCAACCGTTCGAAAATGAGACATAGTTGTTGTAGCTGTTCGTGCTCACTGAAATTGCGACCAGAACGTCATCGATATAAACAAAAACAAAGGGTAAGCCAGGGAGGACTTTGTTGATGAAATTTTGAAAAGTTTGAGTGGAATTTCGGATTCCAAAAAGCATCCTGACGAACTCGAAAAGGCCAAATGGGGTCGTTATCGCTGCTTTCCGGGCTGTCTTTTGGATAAAGTGGAAGATTTGGTGGGGATTTGGTGGAAGGCTTTTACTAGGTCAATGCTGAAAAATATTTTTGCACAAGCTAGGCCAGATGAAAAATCATGAAGATGGGGATGCGGATATCTATCAGGAACAGTGCAGTTGTTCAATTTTCCGTAATCACCGCTTGGGCGCCAGTCAGTGAGAGACTTCTTGTACACCATATGTAGGGGTACAGCCCAGGGACTAGTGGGTGGCCGCACTATGCCTAGTTCCATCATATGGTTGAACTCAGCCTTTGCGATAAATAACTTATCTGCGGGTATACGACGAGGACGGCTAAAAACAAGTTATCCGTGGTAGTTGAAATATAATGGACGACGGAATGCTTAATAGGTTGACCAAACTGTGAGGGTCGGGTGATAGATGGAAATTCCGAAAACAAATGATGATAGGGAGTGGACGAAGGTACTGTTGCAATGCGTGGACTAGGGGATGATGAGGCACGAGTTGAAGATTTGGAGTTTAAAGAGGTCATCTGATTGATTAGTTTATGGGGCTTTATATCAACGAGGAGACCGAAAAACGATATGAAATCGGCTCCGTGATTGACATTTTGAATGTCGGTAATAGTAAATATCCAGCAAAATGAACGTCAGATACCACGATATAGAGTTAGAGATCGTTGACCGAACGTTTTAAAGGGGGTATTATTAGCTGCTTGGAGAGAAAATGCAGAGTTAGGTGGCGTACGGTCATTCGAAGTGGGTGGAATTAGACTGATGTCACCATCAGTATCCACAAGGAGGTTATGGCAGGAACCCCTGTTGAAAATGTGGAGTCAGCGACTTGGGCAAGATGTACGGGCCAAGTTCATCGCCGTTACTGGTCGGCAGGTAACTTTTCTGCCGGGAATGTCTTGTCGTGACACGCAGACTGGCAGTGATGGGCATTGGATCCATAGATTGATGTTACCCGCAGAAACCGTCATTTGTTGATTGGCCCGAAACTGCAGTGAAAGACCTCGATTGGACCTCTGGCTTTGACGGTTATAGATACAACTAGCACGAAGCTGTAAAACTTCAAGGGTTAGGGGATCTAGGCATTTTACAAACTTCCTCGATGTAAGGTGTAGCTATCGCACGTCTAGAAACATTAACCGTGAAAGGCGTTTGTTAGTACTCGATGATGCGGTCAGCTGTCTCAGCAAGCACTTTGACAGATGAAGAAGAGATATTGGGCGCAAGATTAGCTTGCACAGCGGAAGGCAGCCACTGGGGTAAATGCTGCTTGAAAATTGTGCTATCAAGCTTTTAACCAGTCCGCTAGCTGCTCCAGACGCCTAAGAAGCTACACAGGCTTCCTATCACCAAACACTTTCTCAGAAATCAAACGCTGAAGACATTTTTGTGCTGATAAAGAGATGCGGGTAATGAGTGCCATCTTTAGAGCAGTATAAGGGGCCTCTGTGGGTAGAATATCGATAATATCTTGCAGGTCAATAGCAATGTCCATTGGAAATGCCGCCAAAAATAATTTGGAATTCTGTATCTTCTCTTGTTATTTGCCAAATCGTGATTCAACTGTGCGCAACCACAGCACAATATCACTGACCCACATGGCAGGGAGGTTAGGCCGGTGACCATAAATAGGGGAGGTAGGTCCGAGGTCAGATACTTTGACTAGATGGCTTGCGTGTTGGCGGGTTAAAAGGCAGCAATTAGTATTGGTTGGCCCTTTATATAGCAGTTAGAAGCTGGTTATAATAATAAGAGGAATAAAACATAGCAGGCAATGGATGCGAGTGGAAATTGTTAGGCAAATAAATGAAACTAAGGGATCACTAATATAGACGAAGAATCTTTCTATCCTTATATGTAAGGGCGAATCTCATCCCCCAACTTATATACGCCAAAAAAACGTGAGAAGAAAATACCTAGTCAATAAAACATAACTTGTGAAATTTTGCAAAAGTTTGGTGTTTTTAACCTACTTAAGCAAAATGCTCTTTTTGTCACTACATTACCATGAAAATGAACTCAGGCAGTAAAGCGCATCTTAACCGCTGTCCGAGCCGGTCAGTTGTCTGATGTAAGAGAGGACTGGCTGTTTATAACAGACATCACTCATGACTCTTTTGCTTTAGATATGGCTATTGCTCGAAGACCTCGGGAAAAACATTTTCACATCTGTTCCTTACTGAGATTGCGATGAATCGGCAAATGCCACCTTTGTGTAAATCTCGAATCAGGTGCTGGTCTTCCTCTTTCCTGTTCAGCACAGGGATGAAATGAAGTAAAGTTGCAATTTTAGGCGTAATTATTGCCCAGTTTTTCGGGAATTTTGGCATACCCACCGTGTTTTTCACGCATTGCTTCTTGACTTTTAGAATGAGTGCAGCACCTGTATGACCCTTCCATGCTTAAGTATCCCAAACCTTCTTGGACTGCATGCTTTTATTGAAGATTTGAGGAAAAATTAGCTTCTAAAATTTGTACCTGCAACATAAATTCGATTTAAGGCGTATTCTTCTGGAAATTCGCTTTTAAATAGTACAATAAACTGTACGAGCTCTGATGAGTCAGTTTATTTTAAGAGCCACCTATTGTCTATTCCTTATTCCTTTATTGTAAACTGCTCTCTTCCATCGATTAATTTTTCAAGAATTTTCTTTAAAGCAGGCCTGCCTTCTCTTTGTTTCGCGTCAATCGAAATTCTTAGATTTCAAACTTGTTGAGAAGATTGATGTTCTAGTTCACACTGTTATTGAAGTAAGCATTCAGATTGACAAAGGCAAGAGCAAAGAGTTTAAATAAGTGCTTACTCAAACATCACAAGTAGTGAGCATTCAAGTTTCTCTCATTTTTCAACGGATCATGTTAAAACGCAAACAAGGATTCTACTGCTTGTGTCTCATTTTTAAAATTTTCAAACTCACCAAAGTCCTGCTTGACTTAGTAAGCAACATTTA
The DNA here is from genome assembly GCA_017591395.1 of Schistocephalus solidus. Classification (NCBI taxonomy): domain Eukaryota; kingdom Metazoa; phylum Platyhelminthes; class Cestoda; order Diphyllobothriidea; family Diphyllobothriidae; genus Schistocephalus; species Schistocephalus solidus. Next base: position 3,033 of record WEDG01001964.1, on the reverse strand, counting down.
TAGTGCTCATAGAAAGTTTTGATTCAATGCATTGGCTATTCAATTGTGCGGGCCCTGTGCACAGGTAATTTAACTCGTAAGGGCTTCAACTTTCTTTATTAACGTCCACTGTGTACACGTCACGCATACCCTTATATAAATTTAAAATGTTGCTCTTGGACCTGAGCCATTTTATCTCAACTTTGGAAGTCTCTTTATAAATGCAAATTCTGCTGTCGTTTCTTCAGCAACTTCGAACGTCAGAGCGTTCTCAGTTTATCTTTGCCTGATATCTTTCCCTCCTATGTATCATTATCATTCGTATTCGGATGGTGCAGACCATGTATGTTCGATGGAATATTACCCAAATGTGTGTTCGACTGCTGCAAGTGATGCTCTCCACTATGACTTCAAATGTCAACGTCAACACTAACTTGTTTGAGGAGAGGTAGACGTGATCGCTCTGACAATAACTCTATTTGCCTGACTTTTCGGACACAGTTAGCTAATATCCTCAGAAGCCATAACTACTGGTACATAATGGGAAATTCAAAACGCATTTGATCGTTTGCGGACAAAACTTTAAGCATTGGATCACAGTTAGGCAGAGCTCATTCTCTCTTTCCTCTCTAATACATTAAGTGCCTGCTCAAACGTTCCGGGCTGATAAGGATAAAACTACATGCGTATGTTCTCATCGATTTTAAGTGTACGGCAACTGTGTCACATAAGAGTTTCTAGGTGATATGGAAAACAAGGGCGATATTGGCATGTGTTCTATGCCAATCCCAACCTAAATACGTTGGCAGGCGATCGCTCTAAAAGTCCCTCGCAATTAAGGGAGGGAGTAGGTTTTGTGTGGTGGTGTGGCTGCAACTGGTTCTGATGATGGTTTCACGGGAGAATCCGGAACGTCAGACCAAGAAACTGTCTGTTGCAGATATCATAACTTCACTGGCGGTATTTCTTCCTGAAATTCGCCTGTTCACTCCTATCGGTAAGCTGTTTATTCCTGTTTCTCTGAAGGAGCAATTTCTAATTAGGTTTGGTCAAATTCACTGTTCTGTACGTTGACAAAGAGGTCGTTTAGTTCCCTGAACCAAGTTTTGGTCCATTTCGGTTCTGTGGGGCACCTGCTAGCATGGTTTAAACTTTTTGGTAGTATTGTGTTCATGGCGAACGTTTGTAAAGAGGAGCGTGAGCATTTATAAAATTTATGCCCTGGAATGTGAATAAGGTGGCTTTGTAAGCACTTCTCCACTGATTCTAATGTCAAAGTTAAAGGATGGGACGCATTCATTCTGATTTTTCTGCCTGGAAGATTGCGATCTTTGGATTCTATATTGATTAAGGTACTTGTTAAAGCGTTTGAAATGGCTGCATGTACATGATCAAATGAGTGGCACTATGACCCTCAGTAATTTACGTGTTCTGTGCATCTTAGAAGAATATTTACATGTGTGACACGGGGCTCGTTGAGGTATTTAACATTAAATGAGAACATGATATTTCCGGTGAGAGGTACATTTTTCAGGCCAATAACGTCAAATGTACATCAGTACATATAGGTTGCCAGAGGCCGGTAGAACAGTCCTAGGTATCATAATTAGTAGTTTGCTATTCCACGGCAGAGAATGATACGTTCGTTTAAAATGTTTCGTGTTGAAAGGTCTCCATTCGTATACTTAAGTATGCTCAACATTTAAAGAGTATGAACACCTTAGAAGACGATTGAATTTTAATCATCACAGGTGATGGCTTTCACTATGTGTTTGAAGGACTAGATGCAGGAAGGTACCTTACGTGCGATTCGTTTTGAGTCAACCAGACTACCACAGCATCAAACGCCCTCCCTCCTCCCCTGCCCAGCGGCGTACTTTGGTAAGGCGGCTGGAGGTAGGCTTCGGCGCAGTAGATGGCAAAACTGGACGTTTTATCTGTTTGTGACACACGTGACATGGTCCCAACAGAATGCACCGAGGTTTTACGATTAATACTCGCATACGTGAGAGTGCCATAAAGGTAACCTTAGGAATTAGCCATTGATTTCTGACTCTCAGTCCCACATTCACTCCACAATATTTCGATGGGAACCGTGTTACCTCTTTGGTTGGCAGATTTTCAAGTCAAATTCTGCAGGCAACGAGAAATATTTATGTGCATTAGATTTAGTATCCCTTGTTGGGTCGGCCTCTCTTCCTTCTCTCGATTTCAGGCGCCAGTCAATTATCCTCAATCAGAAAAAGATATACATTTTTTTCATTTAGCACCCATAAGGGTACTTTCATGGTAGAAAAAAATACAAAATAATGTCAATTTTACGAATTTATAGGTACACACTTTACAGTGTTTATTTTGCTTTTATAAAAGGTAGACCACTATGAACTTATTCAGTGAACTGTGAAAAACCCCTTTATACCTGGTTAAAAAAGACATAAAATGAATTCGATTTGTTACCTTCCGCTTATGCGAAGGTATATATGCGTTCAATACAGGACCGCCCTGTAGGTAAGAGTGTATAAGCGTTGAACTTTCCTCATTAAAACAAAATTCTCAAACCTGATGAGGCGATTCGCTGTAAGTTTGGTCGTTCGCATATCGCTTAGAGAGAAGATAAGAAGAGCACAGAAAAGGCCGCAAGGATAGTCGAGTACATATGACCATGGTACTGCTTTGCAGACCGACGTAAATACCCCGCAGTTGAGAAAAACAGATTAATCCACCCTTTTTACAGCAGTCAGGTAAGCCGTCTTCAGCCCATTCTATATCAGTTATTTGATCTTCCGCTTGTCTGGATGAGTTTATATTAGGTAATCTAAATCGAATTTAGATATATAGTCATTCAGATCTATAAATACTCCTGTCTTTTCTTTGTCAAAATTATGAATCCAAATATAAGTGTTTAATATGGAGTTTTCGTAGACTTTCATTATTCATTGGGCCCAATCCTGAAAACGTTTGTGACCTTAGATGGATTCGAACCCAGGACCAAAAATGGACGGCTTCAATAATCCAGTGTTTTAACCATCTGTGCTACGAGGACTCACCAGAACG
>WEDG01001962.1:0-21795 GCA_017591395.1 Schistocephalus solidus | reverse complement strand
GGCGACCTGGTAAGAATGGACGACAAGTGACTACCCAAACGACTTTTTCTACGGAGATTTCGCTACGGGTTCTCCCCGGCAAGGAGGTCAAAAACGACGCTATAAGGACACTTTGAAGAAATCGCCGAAGCAACTGCAAATCAACCCGGCGTCCTGGGAGGTCCTCGCCCAGGATGGACCGGCATGGAGAAGATCCGTGAAGACTGGTTCAGCAATCTATGAGGCCAACCGGATCGCCGCTGCCAAGGCCAAAAGAGTAGCACGAAAGTCACCAGCGCCCCGGACCAACTTCGTCTATGCCCAGGCCCTGCTAACTTGCCCGCGCTGTCAACGCATCTTCCGTGCGCGAATCGGCCTGGTCGGACATTTTCGCATGCAATGCACCAACAATCCGACAATTCCAACTTCTACGTCAAATTCTGCCAACCCTCCTTCAGACTCCAGTACCCTCACTCTTGGCATCAATTCCATTACTCCCACCATCATAGAGACCACATCCCTTTACTCATCGCCTGTTACCCCCACCACCGTAATCACCACCGCCTTCGCCTTCACTACCACCACCACCACCATCAGCGATGGGGAATCTTTCCTAAGCTGTGTTCAATGCGACCGCACATTCACTTAACGCATCGGCCTGATCGGTCACTTGCGAATACATCGTACAGAGACCGGTGAGCCAGTACCTGGAGCACCATCACACAGCAGAGTTCGTCGCCTCCACTGCCCTTACTGTCCTCGCGCATTCACGCATCGCATGGGCCTATTCGATCACATGCGCATACATGACAGCGGAATTCACCACAATGCCGACAACACCGATACACCATGCACACCCTCCGCTCTTGCCATTCTTAGCGCCCCTGACACCCCCACTACCATGAATGACATCCCCCAGCCTCTACCGATTTCTCCTGCCCACACTGCGCCCGCAACTTCAACTCACACATCGGCCTGGTCGGTCACCTGCGAATCCATCGCACTGAGGCTGGTAAACCAGTGCCTGGGGCTCCGACATACAGTCGACACGCCCACCTCACTGCCCTCACTGCTCCCGCACATTTACACACCACATGGGCCTATTAGGACATATGCGCCTCCACGACAACCTGCGGTAAACCACCGGAGACTAAGCTACATCAGCGCACACTACCTACACCAATACATCGACAACGCCCTCACAATCAATTTACCAGAGTATAGCACGGTCTCCTAGAAACCGTGGCTGGAAAGGCTGCCAATCTGACGCTTCCACCAGACCACGCCGTTGGCTCAGTGTATGTGCTCTGTGTGTCGATTGGCTGACCAGTGGACTGGGTGTCAGACGGCCATGGCTCCTCCATATCCCCTGAGTAAGTTAATCTTGGTGTGTGCGTTATGGGGGCCAGGTCGTGCTGTGGCGCGCGAAGACGGGTACGCCGATCTGTCAGCCAATGCGCCCACTCCCACATCAGGCAACTGACCGCCTCGGACAGTGGTCTGATGGTGGGGGTGGGGGAGAGAGTAAGGTCAAGTGCTCAGCGCATTTTCCTCACTATAAAAAATCTGACGCGCTTGAATCTATCACGGTGCGCTAAAAGCCGTTGCTTGGAAAGTTGCCAACTGACGGGATAACTCGGACTGCCTGGTCAGCCCAATCGTGTGTTTTGTGTGTAATGGCTGACTGGTGGACTGAGAATCAGGCTGCAATGGCTCCTTCTTAATGTGGCCTTTATGGCACTCCCACACAGCGCCCGACATCTACACTTATACATAGAAAGCACTCTCACAATCATCATAATGCACCTGATAAAATCACGGTTTCCTAGACACCGTTGCTTGGAAGGCTGCCAATCTGACGCTTATACCAGACCACACCGTCGGCCCAGTTTATGTGCTGTGTGTGTCGAGTAACTGACCAGTGGACTGGGAGTCAGATGGCGATGGCTCCTCCATATCCCCTGAGTAAGTAAATCCTTTGGTCTTGTTGACTCTGTTTTGACACCGGGCTCAGGTGGGGGAGGAGGAGAGAGTGCGGTAGCTGCAGCGAAAGGCTACTATCACTTAAAACTAATTCAAGCGCAAGTCACCGTCCCTGCAATACCTGGTGTGGAGCATATGGTGGACCTCGTCGAAATCGACGGTCGAATTGTCGAGTTATATCGGCCTTATTTGATAAAACCTGTGTTAATTGGCCTGTGTGTCGCATCACGGATAAGCAAATGTGTCTTTCGAAATAGACAGACACAAGAAGGGGACATTCTTAGGTGACTCCAAATATGTGGGTGTTCGTTTGATCTCGACATTTCTGGTGAGTCCACTACCATGAGCCTTATTATTCCGAAATGGAAGAGAGATGCAATCGTTGTCTGGTTTAGCCGTCTGAAGACAATCGATTTGTAAAATATTGACTTTTCAATTTTCCTTGCTTTGATGTTTGCATTTTAAATTATCGATTGTTTGTCGCTATTGGACAGTCTGTGCGTCCAGTAAGTGGAGTTCCAGGGCAATATCGGACTGAATTATATCCCATAATTGAGATAGTGTAAGGATTGGTTGTGCGACGGGAAATGAAGACTTTTACGACCTACTCCTTGGGATTTCGAACAAAATGAATGAGTAGGCGTGCAATACGGCAAGGGTAGTTATGGGGATAGGACAGTTTAAAGGGCGGAAATGGGTTTAACGCGTTGGCGGTGAAATGTACATACCCACCGTTATCGGTCAAATAAGCTGGTTTGTGCGCACTGCATTACACCATTTTAAACGCATTCCTTACCATGCAAACCTAACTCTAGCCCTTTCCCTTTTGTTTGTTAGGGTAAGCATTCTTTGCTTGGTTAGGCGGCCGGAAACAGTCGTTGTCTAAGGTTGATCGGTAAATGTCATTTGCATGTCCGAGACTCAACTATTTCGCCCTGATTTCTCTCGTCATCTACAGAACTGCTGCAGTTGACCTCCTATCAGCCCTTTTCGACCAGTATTGCAGGATTTATATTCACGGAGTCAGTTGCAACGTCAAACTCCAACCGCGTTTGTGTTTGGTTTTCTGGCAAGACCGCAATATGTGACCAAACTCAGGGAACAAAGGCTCTGTCAGCGTGTAATACGCGACCGCATTACATGCAACCCTTAACACAACTCTATCCGTTTTGCTGGTTAAGGTAAACATTCGTTGGCGGGCTAGTAGGGTCAGACACTATATATAATTGACCGTAGAAGGACCGAATTATCAGGTTAAATGACAACTTTCCAGATGTCGACTATTAGGACGCATTATTGCTTTAAAAACGCATTAGTTTTACGGTGGTAAGGAAAGATCGCGCAGAGCTTGCTTCATCCTTGCTCTTGCCGATGGTTCATGGAAAATTTGGTCAGTTCAGCTAGGAATGGCAGGAAGCCACCGGAGCTCGTAAGCTGCACACACATATCGGGACAGCGGCCTAATGTGCAATCCTACTAACGCAGCAAATGCTTCTTACCCTAAGGAAACAATGGATAAGGATAGGATTAGGTTGTCGCTCTCCTTTTCTTTATTATGCCCTACCAATAAAACATCTAGTACCAATAAACCCATCTTACTTGCTGACATATCCTTTGGTCAATGAGTTAGGACGCATAGTGCGATCTTGCCAGTTTTCTTTTTGAAAGCACCTTTAATAGTTTGCAAAAGTAACCAACAAATCGCGTATCTGCCATCTTGTACTAACACAGAGAACTGTTGCAAAGATAACTGGGGATCCTTGTTCGACTGAGAAAGTCAAAATTAATAAAAATGTTGTTCTAGTGATTGCCCTTTATTGGGTAAGTATGTCTTGTATGCCCACTTAAACAGGACAAGTTAAAAAGAACCACCCGCAATGCAGGTGGCTTTGCGCTAAATTCCAAGGAATTATGTCGAGGATTAAGCTGAGGTAAAAGTGTAGTGTAGGGTTAGTTTAATTTTGATGTTTAGGTCAGCAATGGGGTAAGCTTCATGAGAAGGCTAATGGTTACGGTTATTATCGTATAAGCTGTAAATTTGAGGTTTAGGGTAGGGTTCGGGTACAGAATAAGGTGACAATTTAGTTTTATATTAAGGTTAACTTTATCGTTATGACAAGGGCCTGTTTATCCTTGAAGATCATCGCTTTAAGCGGGTGGGGCGGTTAACGCGGCCATTAAATACATCCCTACCCTATATTGTTTTTCACAGCAAAAACCTGGGACTCGCATATTCATTTTGTATCCTCAAGTAAGTGTCCAATACACCTTCTATGCATTCTCCTCCGTCATTAACTTAAGTATAAAATCTGTACTAAAGGAAACGCTCTGTGGCTAGTTTGAACGAACAAATCGTTCAGTCAATAGGAATGTATGATCGGATTGGAGTTGGTCCCTAAGTCCGGCAGAAAAACATGGCAGGAAGAATTCTCCTCCATCACCCACCTGAGCACGGTTGCAAAAAGAGTCAGGAAGACCGGGGATAGCATTGGGCGCGGTGGAGTACGAAGATGAACAGCCGTCAATGCGTGCCATCCACGTACACACACACACATCTATACCGCCACGATAGATTAGGCCTCTACAAAAACAAGTAAGGGCGACTCGGATTTCAAAAAAGTGGGAGTGTCGTGGAGGTCACATTACCCTCTGTCCTGAAAGGAGTGCCGAATGAGCGCGTCACTGATTTTAGCGCGCCATGGTATTTCCAAAGTGCATCCGTTTATTTATAGTGCCCCGAGTAGCTCTTTTCCGCTCGCAACCCCTGACTTTCACAGGCACCAGTTCACGCTCCGCGCCGTTAGTCATCTGGTCTTGTGATTTGGCACGTAGTACGATACTCACAACCGTCGCGGTTCATGTTTGATCGCGAAAAATCATCAATCGCAGTGGCAGGGACGCACATGTGCCTATCTCGGCGCGAAAGTACGCAGTATCTTGCATGAGGCAGCCCTTTAATTACTTGTTGACGAAGCACGCATGTGAGGCCTGTGCGTCAACCTCATCCTACTGGTATGAGGCCCCAAATTTAGAGAGTGAATTCGGGTCTGAGTGGTCGTCGTGAAGTCGATGTTTTATAAAATTAAATAAGGGTGGCTAACTAGGAATACTGTGCATGATAAGAACACGCAAGCATATATCGAAAGCCATAGACAGCATCAATTTTCATTTTGAGTCTGTCGTCTGAGTGCGTATCACAGTCAAGGTGTTTGTCGGCAGTGCACAGGAGTACACTTATGTGCATTTTGCCATTCTCTTGATCATATCTAACTTTCAGGTTGAAGGAGGCAACCAAACCTATGATTGGCAAGTTTCAGCTACTGGTGAGAACATGGACTACTGCAGATAGAAGTCAAGAAGTGAGTTCCAGGAAGCAGTTTAGGTGTAGAGTTTGTTGACGCAGACACAGGAAATTTATCGGTTCGGGTTCTCCTCCGAATCCATCATCCGATGACATTGCAAATAAGGGTGCTAGGGGAACATAGAGTGTAGTATTTCTGCGAACACTCGCTTACTATAATTAACAGCAGCTACTTGCATCGTTGAGGGTCACAGTTTATGTGATAATCACTGTGATCTGATAATAATTGGTGATTCGGCAACTTGGCTCACCATAACTAAAAATGCTGATCACCCGTACCATCTCTTCCGTGGCTTATTACTCACCAAGTATTTTCCGCACATAATATGTGGACGGGAGGTCATTACCTTTATAAATAGATTGCGGGTAGTTGGATCATCATTCAGGCAGCTCATGGCACATGCATTTTCACCTCTTCTAAGATTTTTAGTCTGGTGAAACTTGAAAATATGGCCGAGTGCCATCGACTGAGCGGCAACGTGAGATCTAGCGCAGAAAAAGAAGATTTGATCGATGGGATAAGAAATGTATTGACCTGATGTTTTGGATTCTTAGTTGAACCAGAGAGACAGTCACAGATAAGGGTAATAGAAGCGTAGTAGTTATATTACGCATCGCCATTTGGCCATACTCTAATGAAGTGACTCGGAGGTATGATCGGGTCTCGTCGAGTGAGCTGCAATCAGGGAGCTAGCGTCACTTCTCCTCGCTTCTATTGCATGTTCGGCCATTCGTGTGCAGAGTAACTCTGCAGTTTCTCCAAATGCCCTCAAATACAGGCGACGATGCTAGCTCCGGTCCATATTGAAAGGAAGAATCGCGGTCGATCACCTTTGTGTGCGCTTTTAGACGTCTGCAGGAACCTAGCATCAGGGACAAGGAAAAACATACAACTTTGGTTTTGTTTCTCACAGCAAATTGGCTGCGTGCTACCTTGGCTTGAAATAGAATCATTCCACCTGAAATAGAATGCACTGTGTGTGATAAACAGGATAAAGCGTCATGCCGATTCAAAGTCTTATTATAATGGATCCATGTCTTCAGCAGTTGCTCAATTCTCTTGTCAGCGGCCAAAGCCATTATAAGCATGTTAAATACGTGTGCTTCATCTGTTCGAGTCACTAGGTTGTGCTTGAGGCCATGCTGGTCAAGTAGTACTTTTTGTGCTCGAAAACATGGTAATAGGTTATCATTTTTAAACGAGCGTACTGTTTTCAGGCGACCGGAAAGATTTCGGCACTAGCTTTGTCATCCGCCTTAAGGAAAAATTCCTTCCCTCCTCGATCTGATGCCATGGAATACTGGGCCTTCGGAAGAATGATTCGGTAGTCTCCTCCAAGCCACTGAGGTGGTTTTGGACTTTCTGTATTTAATCTGCCCTGTTAGAGAAGGGAGAGGATCGAGCTTTTCAAATTCACTGTCGATGATGATCGGGTGTGCAGATACACAATTTGTATCATCCTCAAAGTCGGCTTGGCCTGGCACGATCGCAGTTGTACCAACAGGAAGGCAGGGTTATTCGACGCCCCACTTGACTGACGTTCATGATCAGTCCCCCGAATGCTGGACAGGACACAAAAGTTCCATTTGGTTTTAAAATTGCAATTGAGATCCCATGTGGACCCTTAAATGGCAATCAGCCATCTGTAATAAAGTAACGGATGCTGTTAAACTATACTAGAACCCCAAAATACGTACGAGTATTACTGATTGCTTGCGTGATGATGAAAACCTAACGGACGTGCACAAAAAAAGCCTTCGATAAATACGCTCCTGGTCAAACGGAAACCTATTCTAGGAAACTGTCTCCATAAAATTGTTTTTTTTTAGAATATTTTATTGACAAATGCCCATGTCTTTCATTTTTTTCAACGGTAAACCCGGACATCAATTTGAAATATATTATCCGTCTATGCATTTCCCGGAAAGATACTGACCATGTGCCGTTACAAACGATAAAGTGCCTGTCATATTATACGAGAGCCATTTTTCACTCCGTACAAAGCAATAGAATTTAAATCATAAAGAAATGACGGCAGATCTATATCCACTGACTGGGTGTGTCATGGAGGTCACAATAAGGAGAAATCATCGCAACCTTACATTCAGTTGATCAGTCAGCTACTTTAAGCAAACACGGGGCTGCCTATGTGATCTGAGTAATCGCATCATTTTGCAGCCTTCCAAGTCACACTTTTAGCGCATATAGATAGATTCTTGCGCGTCAGATGGCTTATAGTGAGGAATGTGCTCTAAGACGATCGAACTCCTTCTCACTTCCCCCTCACTGGCATCAATCCGCTGTCCGAGTCGGTCGGTTTTCTGAGGTAAGTATTGGGCGCAGTGGCCGACGATGCTAGAGAACTCATCTGGGCATGCCATAAACACGATTAGGGCCCACACACCCAACATACTACGATATCAAACGAAGTGGGTTAACTGCTCGCATAACACATTAAGCAGACAGGACACAGGGAAAAGGAGCCAAAGAACACACTTTTCACTTACTTAAGAGGTTCTACTTTCGTGTCTGTGGATATTGATGCGGGTGGTGCATGTTTTGATAAGGATCTATGTAATGGTATGGTTAAGTCTGCAATGGTTTACCGCAGGTTTTCAGAGAGGTGCCTGTGACCAACATGACCCATGTGCTAAGTGAAGGCTTAAATAGTTTTATTTGAAGCCAACTTTCCAACCAATTATTGCACAAATTTCCCCCTAGTATGAAGGCTAAAACGCAAATAGGCAAATGTTAGAAAGAATTAGGTGACCAATAAGGTAAATGGTATGCTGATATGTTCAGTTTTCCCGTTTGCGCTTCATTTGAATCTAACATCGGCAGTAGCTCTAAGAATTGACATGACAGGAAATACGATGAAGGTCAGAATCGATTGGAGGGGACTGACGTTCAAGCGGCAAGGCCAGAGTAAAGACAGTGGGTCGAATTATTATGAATTCCATTGACAATTTTCCAGACTGTTAACAAGTGTTGTCGTTCAGCAAAAAAAAATGAAAGACAACGAAATAGTAGAATACGAAAGTTTTCTTAATTTTTGGAAAAATGTCTACAAAACAGTATATGAGATGAAGGAAAAGAGGATAGCTACCAGTCATTAGACCGAAGGCAGATTTATATGGTACATACGTAACTGTGTAAGTAGATACACAAGATACGAATTGTGTTAGAGAGGAATTTCGCATAAAAGGAGAATGAGCGATTGGAAGACAGTTCCAACTAGATTTTGAATCGGGGGGAATTTATTCGAAGGGAAAAATAAGTTCTTAGTTGAGGGGTGCACTAAATTGACCTCTGGCTGTTACTTAGGAGAACCTTTCCTGGTGGCAATGCGGAAACGTACACGTTGCATTCCTGCAGAGTCTCAAAATCAACTTCATTTCGGCATGGGATCAGTAAAAATATATCGTCAGTATACTCTCCAGACTAGCAATTGCGGCGGGATCTCGAATTATTGGCAAAGGCGAAAAGATGGGGGAGGGATAACGTGAAACCTTCTAATACTTCAAGGTCAGTAAAAAGCAGAATTGATTTATAATTTGAGGCGTCAATTTAGTCGAACGTACGTTTTCGATCATTCCTCATCAAGCCTGTGTGCGTCGGGGAAGTAGAGTTGAATTATGTTAGAGGCATGGAGTAGCAGCAGAGAAAGGGGGAGCCCGCCATTGATTAGTGCCTATGTTTCACCATCGTTACGCAACCTGATGGGAAAAGCGTACGAACATATAGGACTTACATGAGCTCAGGGAAACCTGAGGATTTGCATCAACAAGATTGGCCGCATGGCCACTACCTCGCCGTGGCAAGTTTCAGCTGGAGTAGGACTTTGGGAAGGTTTATTAACACTTTATAGATGACTTGAAATACTTTGTTGAGTTCAGATTGCCAGACCAGACAAGATGATAATGGAAAATTCAGTCAGAAGAATCACATTGTGATCCCCTCCTTGATAGAATGTAGCGACGACCTCTACTAAGGACAAGAGGGTAAGTACGAACTTCAAATAAATGCACACAAGAACTTTCTGAAAGCATAGGTAATCGTGGGGGGAAAATCAGCACATAAGACATTCTTTTTTGTTTTCTATAAAAATTGTAGGAAGTCGAGAAAAATGAAAAAGAATAATTTTCTTCTTTTGAGAGCCACTCATTTGGAGAATTTCCGCAGAGCGGATTACACAACAACTGGTAAGCAGAATATTGGATTGTAAATATCTGCGTTTTAGGGATAGAAGCAATTCGGACGGCCTGCCAACCATAAGACATCATAGATTCCTTAAAAGACTGATTAAATTATGATTAAAAATAGATTCTTATAAGTTAAAAGAGAACATAAAGAAGTTGTGAACATCATCAATTCTGACAGCTGTGTATTATAAGGGCATTTCCAATTCAGCCATAGACACAGGACAGACGGAATTTGGTGGCGAAGAATTCGCTTTAAGTGAAATTTGGTTTATTGATAGGGAAGACGACAATTCGACTTTGTGTGCGTCAAAATTTTCATTTTCAAGTCAGTGGGAATCATGGATAAGTACAACGTTTGGCAGTTGTGTAAATTATGATAAAATAAACAGAAAATATGTTTAACATAATAAACAGCTGGCTAATTAATCAGGTTTAAATACGGGAATCTCCATAGTTATTTTGACACTCCCTTCACTTTGGTCATTACACAAACCTTTTTGTAAAATAGTATCACTAAACGCTATTGAAACTCAACTTTGGGAGACATTTTACCAGTTCTACCCGTAAAATTTATGTAAGGACAACAGACCTCACAGCGACAATATTTACAGAATCCTGAAGCCGATGCATTTTTGTAGAAAGTAATTCTTCGTTCAATTTTCGTTAACAGACTACATAAAATGCGGGATTATCTCGGTAAGACCCCTTACAGTAGGATGATCTGTGCCAAAGACAGGACTTTTTTTCAAGTCAAATAATTATATAAGAGAAAGGAAGCTGAGCCTGGTCAAGAGAAAGGTCCACATGAGGGACAAAGGAGACCATGCTTCGAAGTTTAACGGGGGTATTGGGTGTAGAAAAGCGTGGTCGGAATCGCTAGATAAATGATTTAGAAGGCAACATAATGAAATGGAGTGGTCGTGAATTCAGGGCCAAGTACATACCAGTTACTATAATACCTTCAAACTGTTTTTGCCACCTAGATCTTGCCTATTATATTATGCAAATAAGTACTTTCATTTTCTGCGCTAGTTCTGCTTGCTAAAAACTGTGACCCGCCAACTCTGTTGCCTGAGCAAGCCTTTTGGTCAATTGGAATAAGCATAAGACCAACGACGTAATTCGTTACTGATCAGTATGAGCGTTCAACGTTGTCACCGAAAGACAAAGCCGGTCAACTTCACTGCACTCTTTCAATGACATAAAGAGGCCATTTATAAGTTTACTGTATAAAGTTCATATTATAAAGTTCATATTATAAAGTATTATTATATTATTATTATTATATATTATATTATTATTATATATATATTATATTATATATATATATATATATATATATATATATATTATATATTATATATTATATTATGATTATTATATTATTATATTTACTGTATAAAGTTCATATTATGCAAATAAGTACTTTCATTTTCTGCGCTAGTTCTGCTGGCTAAAAACCGTGACCCGCCAACTCTGTTGCCTGAGTAAGCCTTTTGGTCAATTGGAATAAAGCAGAAGACTAACGACGTAATTCGTTACTGATCAGTATGAGCGTTCAACGTTGTCACCGAAAGACAAAGCCGGTCAACTTCACTGCACTCTTTCAATGACATAAAGAGGCCATTTATAAGTTTACTGTATAAAGTTCATTGGCGGAAAGGATGTCTGAAATGGATAATTAGTCTCTCGGTGGACGCCTAGGTGCTCCTTGCCAACTGCATACAGCGTATAATGTGAAAAATACCTACAAGCTATATGGGGAGGTCAGTTAATAGGACTCTTCATACTGCGAAACAAGAACAGCAAAATTACTTTACATCAACTAAGAGCACGGCTTCTGGAGGCTCTCTTCATTCGCTACTCCTTTAAACGTTCATGTATTCAAGGGGCAAACGGTGACATAATTTGCCTGATTTCAATTTTCCCTTGAGTTATCTTTACCGTTTAAAGCACATTGAAAAGTGTGATCGCGCTCTTGTGAGTTTCAGGGCCTATGGTAGTTGGCGTATCTCACGAAACGTTAAAAATATTCTTAAATGTGGGCCTTTTAAACTAATTATCATACAGCTACATTCCAAATGGTTTCAGTCATGACAGAACAAAAGCTTGGAATGAACCGCATTCCGGCCGTCTGCAAATCTCACACTTGCTAATAACTAAATACTTAATTAGTATGGACTTTTTGAAAGTCACTGCAATGGAAACCCCGCGATAGAGGTGATCATGTGACCAATTTTAGGAATATTAACTATTTTCCTGGCCTAAGCCTAGCACTAATCTAAACTTCCCTGAAATTCTGCGCAAGACCATGTTTGCTAAGAGGGGGGATTCTAGTTTCATTCACCTCTGACATTCCATGTCCCTATACATTCGCACATTTTTTAGAAATTATTTGCTAACCATTCGTGCGGGTGCGCCCGTAGCAGAAGATTTCCAGGCAAAGCTAGATTTTCTTTCTGTTTAACAAGTTTAAATGAGCTTGCCAGGGGTGATATCTGCGAACTGAAATTTCTAAAAGTTTCAGTGTTTGGTGAGTTTCGATGCATGCCCTAGGCATCACTGCTAAGGAGTGAGTTCTGTTTGACTCCCGGAATGTGTGCATATTTCATTCCCCTCGCCGCAGTCTTCACAGTCCATGGCGCTAACGGGCTCTGTTTTTATCAGGGCACAGGTAGGTGAGCGTGAGTTGAACTGGCGCACAGTCGACAGCGCACTGATTTCACCGGTGGTACGGTAAGAGAAACTATACGCGATCGACTGACAACCACGTTGTGTAAATGAGACAGAAATGGCATGAGGCCAGTTTATGCATTCCGCAGGCACAGAGTACATGACGCACCAAATAGGCTTGACTACGGGGTCAGCAGCATGAACGAAGCAATGGAAAAACATTAATCTGCTCTTTTCAGTCTGTTTATTCGATTAACTCAGAGTTGATGAATTTCCAGCGACCCTTCGCAACCTCATAACAAAAACTTCAATCTGGTGGTCCCGAATGATACGTGCTAATTTGACTTACTAAGTCTAACTGCGTCAAACCAGGTCAGGGGTCATGCTGATTGGACCGTCATTATGATAGATGACCTCGTCTCACTATCTCACGCGTTAAATCAGACAGCCAATCAGAATGTAGCAGCATCGACCACACATGATGTCTTTGATCACGTGTGCGGCCCAATCAATAGTTGGTCGGACGTTCGAGATTTTCACCCAACTGTTTTCTCGCAATGGAAATAACTAATCAAAAACTGAGCGGTCATAGGGCGGAGTTATCTAGCTCTTCATTTTCGACACGCGATATGCCGAATTGCTCCAAAACACTCAGAACTGCAAATAAATAAGGCATTTTTGATATTATAAAAACCATGTGTGCGCAGGTCGAGCACAAACTGCTTGTTCTCTGAACCCGATTTCTTTCTCATTCATCCACCCTTGTGCTATAAGAACAGCCATGATCGTTAAAACTTCCGCTAAGATAATAACTCCTAATTCTGGCAAAATAAAATTTGCGCAACAGATCTACATGTTTAAACAAAGCATATACAGGCAACCTCTGTTGCATTTACACTAATGCCCTTGTCTTTACGGAGAGTCCAGCGTAAAAGTTGAAGCACTGGAGCAGGCAGAAAATTGGGAAACCACATCCCTGGAACAAATACTTAATACACCCAATGTTTTGATGAGGTCACCGTCACATCGCAGTAGACTCTGCTTAGTTTAGAAGGGCTGTTACTATGCAATCATCAACTCTCTAAAGCTGACAGTTTCAAATAAATCGAAAACGGTCATACTTGGTTCAATACTGACTTGGCCGCACCTATATGAGTCCGTGGTTTCCGTTTGTCACAGTGCAACTGTGAAGAAACACTGGTATATACCAGTATTGTTTTGTTTGAATTAGCTTAGTAATTGGGAGAAAAGGAACCAGCCACAGTACACATTGTTATGGATCACCTTCCTGGAAAGAGATAAAGTTACGGTATGGTTCAGATATGAGCCATCTTTAGTACTAGGATTTATATTTGGGCTAGCGTTTGATTTAAGGTTGTCAGCAAAGACCAGAGAGATCGGAATGAACATTTGTGGTTCATTTGTTGTCACCAGCCAATCATACCCAACCCAAGGTGGTACCCCACCCAAGGCTCGACCCCGCGATCTGTCGATCAGAAGTTCAACGCTCTAATCATTGAGTCTCAGGTGGAGCACTACCTGCGATTGGGTATTACTGGCTGGTGACGGCTAGTGAGCGAGAAATTACAAGTTCAGTGTCCTTGTCGTTGCCGGCGAGATTCATCGAAAGAAAATAGGCTCGCGGCCAGCTGTAGCAAACCTGGTTTGGGTAACACTGGCTGACGATGAAAAATAAGTCATAAATGGGCGTTTCAGTTTCCCTTATCTTTGCGGGCAATGTTTTCGGCCTATGATACTACCCGCTGTGTGGCTCCTAACAGGACTCGAGTGTGAGCCACGAGCTAGTACTGGACGAGTGAGTTCCATTAACCATGAGTGAGCGTTTGTCAACGAGTTTTATTGTTAGTAAACGGGAATATTTGGCCTTCCTGGAACTTTGAGCAGGATCACTTTTATACTGTGGGCGGGACGTTCATATTCCCGTATCCGATTGAGGGTATCATAGTTTTTCCTGCCCTTACCAAGTGACTATTTTTACCGAGAATATGAGGGTTAACTAATCGGCAAGACAACGAGCCCATGGCTCAATGTTTAGAGCATTGGATTTCGATCAACGGTTTGTCGGTTCAATCCTCGGGTGGTGCACCACCTGGGGTTGGGTTGACTGGCTGAAGACGGCTAATAAGCCAGTCTCCCTTGTCTTTGCCGGCAATATTCATCTAGTTTACTTATCGCCCTCATGAGCAAACTATCCTGGCATTTAGCTGAAGTTTCGTCCAAAGTAAAGTGACTAAGTAAAACATTGTCTAAAGCCCACCATTTGTCAACGGCAAGTATATCTTTCCCAAACCCGTGTCGTGGATTGGCAGTAGCGTTGATCCGCAAGCCTTCCGCGGCAGTTCATTGGGGAAGTGGACAGAAACGATTTAAATGGAATTATTGGACGTTCAGTACTACATGGTCAGCGGGTTTTTAATCGACTAAACGCTTCTTAAAATATAAGTTGTATATTATAGAATTTGGCGAAGAAATTCCCTTACTTGGCCTTTTTGAACAGCTCCCCCACCGCCGTTTCTATGGAACTGGGATCATTTTAACTTATTGCCCTGGCCTATATATATCTCATTTCTGTTTTTCGTTTTAGTTCCAATATTTCAGTTGTAATGCATGTAATAAATGTGGACACCACCCTGCAATTTGATTTGTTTGACGAATTATCAGTCGCAGAACGTTAAACACATCATTGAACAAACGAAATACGGAGGGAACAGAATGATACCACAAAGTTAAGGTGCACTTCCTGTTAACAAGTACAATATTTCACGTGAAGTGAAGCCCAAAATTAAACTAATGACTAATTAACCCTGTAGGATAAAGATGAGCATCAGTTCAGCTGCACAAGGTGACATACTTCCCTTCAAATTAGAGGTTTTGTAAGTGCGGCTACAGCTGCCGCGTAGTAGCATGCATCGACACTGCTTCTACGACAGATCAGCCACCTACGCCAAAACCGATCGTCAGCCTTCTTAATCTAACACTATCATGGAATATGGCGCGCGTAGGTAAAAAGTGTTCGTTCACAGAATGCAGCTTGGGTCGGCCAGGCGAGCCAGTTTCGTTCGTTCTTGACTTTCTGCGCCTCGCCTGACTGAAGTCACGCCTGTTACTCCAAACTGCACACCTTGTGGTACATAATACTCATGTTATGACCCGGCCTGGTACTTAAATGACGCACGAAGCGAATGCTTAATCGACGGTTGTCCCAACCCCAACGCGGTAGAGAAAGAGAATACGAGCAGCTTGCAAAAGTGCATTAAAGCAAAAGTGACATAAAAAGCTACATGTATTTAAAGCCTCCCTTCCAGCTTAGTTATATTCTGTTCAATCAGCTGTAAGAGGAAGAAGGATAAGAACTGAGCAAATTTCTCGCGTACATGGATCGATCAGATCTGACGAGAGCTCCGTGGCCACATCAATGCGGAACATTGTCCAGCGTCGTACGTGACATGCCGCGTGAGAAACGCGCGCGCAGGTGCATTTCTGTGAGATGACTCATCGTGTGAATGAGCATTCCCAACACTCAAAACCAATCAGCCCCCATGCGTCCGCTGATTGGTTGAACCTTGGGTCTTATATTAGCCACAGCCAGAACAGGGGCGTCAGCCCTGAGTCTGATCAACTGGCTGGCGCACAGACCAACTGTCCAGTGATTCATTTCCAACGATTTTAACCCTACCGACTCGTGATCTAAGTATCTCCCAATTTTCCTCCTCTACTTGACACCGTTTTGTTTCTCACGCGACCCCCGGCCTACAGGTCAGCAGGATATCTCCCGGTATAAATTACTAGAACAGCTAACGCGATTGCAGTCTGTTATAAAAATATAAAAGAGATGACGAAAGAAATAGAAAAATCAAGATGAATATAGGCACAGGTGAGAACGTAGTCTCAAATAAAGGGTAGTCGAAGATAAATTAGTCCCCAGGAGGGCGGGCGACGTTTGAGAGGAAAGCGCCGGCTTCGACAGGGACCGGAGAGCCAAAAGGTGCTCTGACGACACTCGGAGCCGTTAAAGCAACTTGTGTCTTGCCTCACGACAGCTCAGAGTCAACCGAAGTTCTTATGACACTGTTGTAAGTAAGTTTTGTCAGAAGAAGGCAGCACAGAGACAGGTAAGGAGAAGAGGACATAAAGACAGGCGACAAGGAGTAGGGCGGTGTGAGTTTTGTAGAGGATCGGCAGCTCAAAATATTGCGTACACAAATTTTCAGCCGATGGGGGCGGGGAAGACAGACAAGGATTATAAAACGGAACAACCGAAGTGAGCATGAGGGCCCACAGGTCTACTCATAAAGTTGGCAGCGTGAAGGGAAGTGTTCGTAGGGGCTATTATCATCCAGGATGGAGAGGCAACGCCAGCAGAAGTTCTTTTTGCAACCGGCACATTTCATTTTGTTACAGCCTTTGGTTTTCTGACATACAAAAGTGTTTAAGCAAAGAGGAGTGCCGGAGTGGAGGGCGAGGGAGAAAATACATAAAGGCGGAAGATTAAACCCATAAGGGAGACAGTGCAAAATAAAAATGGAATAAAAAGCAGTCAGGTAGGTGTAGACTGATGTAGCCCGGTCACCTATTTGAGTGGTTTATTGATCGAGATACTGGCCAAGCAAAAACGTCACATTCCATACCTGAGCATCAGGCAAGCGCTCACGTTAGACCCAAGAAACGGATAAAGAAACTCTTTAAAGGTGGCTGTATGTGTAAGAACATAGCAGACTTGCGTGTACTGATAATCGCTTAGACGTGAGACAAATAGACACGAAGATCATTCGGAATATACATGCGTGTGGACTTCCAAAGATGCACAAAGCAGATGCGCCATTGAGGATAATAGTGCCATTTATTGGATCACCTACTTACGATTTTTTCAAATGGCTATATAGGAACATAAAGCATCTCGGTGATAGATCGCAATAGAGTGTCAAAAACACACAGGCATTCCTACAGAAAATGCAAGGATTTGAAGTAAGTCCTGACGAATGTATTATATCGTTCAACGTTATTTCTCTGTTTTTTTCTCTATACCACATGACTTGGTCACTGATAGCGTAGAGCGACGCCTAGAGGAAAATCCTATTGGCTTTCCAAAACAACACGTTTCGGTCATGCTTAAGCTCCGCCTTAAGAACTGTTGTCATTTCAATAACAAATAATATCAACAAGTAAATGGCTCCCTAATGGACACCCAATATCGGGGCTAATTGCCAAACTAGTCTTACAACGATATAAGAGGGCGTCCTAAAAAGTTTCAAACCAGAAATAGGCTCTGCTATGTAGATGACACATTCGCTATCATAAAGATTTGCAACGCTGAGCAATTGCATCAGAGTCGGAATTGGGTCTGCCCAGCTATGATATTTACTCGTGAAGCGACAACAAGAGATACCGTCTCAGTACTAGACGCGAGTATACGAATACTAGTTGATGATGGACTCCCAAAAAGCGTCCGTCCAAGGGACACTACTATGGAAATCATTCTTTACTATTGAAGCAACCACCCTGTAGTCCACAAAAGAAGCTGTATTCACACTCTTTTCCATTGGACCTTCCGCTATTGCAGCAGCGATGACCTGCTTAAGAAGGAACTATCGTATTTATATCAGTCCTTCCGGTCCAATAGATACCCAACCAGCTTCAAAAAATATTATCTTTGACGCAAGGGACAAACGCAAAACCTTGTTTCTAACGAGATATAGTGTCACGGAAAATTGAATGTCTTGCATGTAAATGCAAGAAGTTTCCGAAACAATCTCTCGACAATTAATTAGGTTTGGCATTTCTGTCACCCACAAACCTGCATCCTCCATACGCGCAACCCTATGCCGAGTAAAGGATCCCCTACCCAAAGAACAATTAAGCAAAGTCATTTACCGCATACCATGCGTCAACTGCCCTTCTGTTTACGCTGGCCAGACCAGCTGAAATCTTGGGACACGCATCAATGAACATAGACGACCGGTTCGCTGACATGACCGCTTATTATTCCTGTTTGCGCACTCTCTTGAGTGTGACCCGACCTCTACCATCTGCGGCCTTCTTAACTCTGTGTTGACACCGGCTCCGGGTGGGTGAGTGGAGCAGAAAGTGAGTTAAATGCAACACAAATATATTCTTACTGTAATCTAGCAAAAGTTACCGTCCCTGCATCACCGTCTTGTGGAGTAAAGGCTGAACATCGTCGAAAACGACGGTTGAACTAGCGAGTGAGAACACCGCTTCGATTTGGACGGTACCAAAGTAATTGCCATGGCGAACACCAAACAGGTACGAGAATTCCTCGAAGCTTGAAACTGTAGCACAGCTAGCACAAACCACATGTCAATCTGGAGAATCCTTATGAAAAGTTACCTGCACGACTAACTAAAGGGCATCCACGCCCGAGGAACGTTTGGTCGGCAGTAAAATCTCACTTCTTCCCAACCCTGCCTCAAGCATAGTGAACCGCAACTGAACGTTATAACACCTCAAACTGTCGCGGTGACCCCTAACGCAAACGCGGATTAACGACCGATAATCCAGCCGGAGTAGTTGCCCTAGGTCCACTTCCCCCCCCCATAACAAGGAAGCATAATTATTACCCCCTCACCTCCTTCGCACTAACTGATCTAGTTCGACTACTTCACTTTCTCCTCTGTTCATTTCATCTGCCAACGGTTTGGTGTCATCAATTTAAAAATTTACACGTACAACTCGATTTCTCGAAGTGAAGTGTGCTTTCCTCTCGAACAAATTACTAAGTATGGTCATAATGTTGACTATTGTGCAGCCTAATCCTAATATACTCTAGCCACATCAGGATATTGTCTATTGAATGAGTTTCATTCTGATTGCCTGTAAAAATCGAACTGCAAAAAATGTCTACTTAAGTAGTATTCAGTTTTTTGATAGATTTTTGATGTGCTTATTGATCAACATATATTATATAGAAAACATGCACAAAATACTCTTTCTTGTACTCTTTTGGTGGCCAATTATGGCTTCTTCCAATTTTATTTATGAAGAAAGCGTAGTTTTTGGTTCAAAAGAGTTTCAAACTTTGAGATTTTTTGTGGCCTTGAAACTTTCACTCATGATAAAGGTATCCGTCAGTTTATAAAGGTTGCCTATAAAGTGAAAAATATGATCAAACTTCCTTGCAAAATTTTATGAAAACTGTATGATTTATCCTCATAGCGTAAAGAACTGTGTGAGTTTTCTTTAAAACAATGTATACAGAAGGTAGTTTGGAAACCTTGAATTGAAGTCCAACGACCAGTCGGTTTAAAAATTATTCGACGAATTAGAAAATTGTTTAAAACCGAAAGATACCCCTTCTTCAGCAATTAAACTTGAAGGTGTAATTAGCTACCAAGAAAGAATATGTGATGCATGTCGTCGATGCAATATATTTAAATGATGGCACTCCCACTCCGTGGGATCCGAGCCAGGTGTGGTGACACGCCCAGGGGCGGTTCCGTCCGCGCCAGCCACCTGCACCCTCCCCGCCTCCGGTCTTCTTAACTATATCATGGCAACGGGCTCAGGTGAAGGAGAGAGTGCGGTAGCGATAAGCGCAGTGGGTTGGAAGGTTGCCAACTGGCAATTACCCTCAAACCTCGCAGTAAGTCTAATGTGTGTTGTGCAGAGCGGCTAACTGGTGGTCTGAGAGTCAGGCTGCGATGGCTCCTTCTTAACGTGACCTCTGGCTATCACACACAAGTGAGACGTAAGCCGTTCAACCCCCTGTTGTGTTAAAGCCTGGTGATGCGGTTGGGGGGTAGGTCGTGTAAGTAGAACTCGTAGACGAGTTCACCAGCAGCTGCGCTCACTTCGCATCAGAAAACTGACCGGCTCGGACGGTGGTCTGATTATGGAGGGCGGGGAGGAGGGATTGAGGTCGACCGCTTAGCACATTTTCCTCACTATAAACAATCTGACGCGCTTGAAACTATCACGGTGCGCTGAAAGCCGTGGCTTGGAAGGTTGCCAACGGACGGGAACACTCGGACCGCGTTATCAGCCCAATGTGTGTTTTGTGTGGAGTGGCTGACTGGCGGACTGAGAGACAGGCTGCCATGGCTCCTTCTTAATGTGGCCTTTATGGCACTCCCACTCCGTGGGATCCGAACCAGGTTTGGTGGTTCACCCAAGGGCGGCTCCGGCCGCGCCGCCAACCTGTGCCCTCTCCCATCTCCGGTCTTCTTGACTCTGTCATGACACCGGGCTCAGGTGGGGGGAGGAGGAGAGAGTGCGGTAGATGGAGCACAAGTCTACTATCACTTTAAACTAAATCACGCGCAAGTCACCGTCCCTGCAACACAGTTCCGTGGAGCATACGGTAGACATCGTCTGACAACGACGGTCGAAATATCATATTTAAATGAAAAGGGGAGCAAACACCTATGAGGAAAATGCCCAATACATAATTTTCATTTTTCCAGTACAGTTTTTGAAGGCGGTTCAAAAGACAATTTTTTTGAAAACCGACATCCTGACGTATCTTAGGATTAGGCCGTAAGATTATAATTATGGCAACCACGCGTAGTTCATTTGTCCCAATCCAAAGAGCATCTCAGAATTCCGGTTGACATTTCATAAGATAAGGAATTTAGATATGATGAGGTGGCGCTCACCGATCAATGTAAAGAGCACGTTTGTCCCGTAGTACCAAGGGGTTCAAGAAAGAGCCCTCGTGGGCCGTCGCATAGCGACAAGTAACACACATATAAATGATGGCGTACCGATCACAACCGACATGAAAACAAGCCCGTTGGTCATTAGAAGAGCGTTCCACTTAATAACGATAGGTCGCGGGTTCGAATCCTAAGTAATCCACAGGTGACATCGGGAATGACCGGTTGATGAGAGGCGAATAAGCGAGAAATTGCCATTCCAGTCTCCCTTGTCTGTTTCGGTCATAATATTCTGTCTATATCAATAGCAGCCGTGCAGCTGCTGGCGGAAATGGAGAGTGAGCCCGAAGGCACGACGGGACGAGTGAGTCCCGTAAACAATCAGTGAGCGCCTACGTAAAAAACGTAGCCGTCATCAGCCAGCCATACGCTGCCCCAGGTGGCGCCCCACCAGAGGCCTGAACCGGCAACCTCATGGGTAGAATTCAAACACTCTAACCCACAGCACCCCGGGCTCGTTGTCATGGCGGTATCGATCAGAAATATTAACAATGGTAAGTAGGCGCATACAGATCAGTTTCAGAACTCACTCGTCCCGTTGGGCCTTAGGCTCACTCTCGAGACCAGCAAGCAGCCGAAAGAGCGCAGTGGGTTAGAGCGTTGAAATTCTAACCAAGAGGTCGCAGGTCCGTGCCTTGGGTGAAGCACTGCCTGGGGTTGGGTAGGGCTGGTTGATAACGGCTAATAAGACAGAAATGGCAATTCCAACCTACTTTGTATTTCTCGCTCATGTTATATAGCCTACATATATATATATGTTGTGGTGGTATGTAGGGGTACTTGTTAGAGGTAGCACCACACAGATAGCATTTGGTCGCTCCATTTGTCTCGTACAGGTGGTAAAATGCTCCTGCGGCCGCCTCAAACTGGTACCCAACTCTCGCCTGTGGCTCCTCGAAGTTG